>NPHX01000064.1:0-14272 GCA_002271815.1 Eimeria falciformis | reverse complement strand
GGACCCAGCTAGGCTCGATACAATAGTGGGACAAACCAGCAGGACGGCGTTGTATGCTTGGGTGTTCAGTTGGTCAGTCAGCAGCTTTATCATAGAGGATGGAGACCATCACTCTGCAGTGGCATGCTATAAAGAAATGTCAGACCGCACCTTTTTCCTAGTACTTTCTTCTAGTATAGCAAACTCCATCATGACAAAAAACATATCAAAACCGTTATTCTACTGGCTTCCAACCTAGCTTTCCACTGACTTGTCAGCGAATACGTCAGATTACGCTGAAAGGGCTAAGCAACGGACACAAGCCGGAATATATTATCTACGCATCTCAATAGAGGGCTAACAAAATTCTTGAATGTAACTGCCTTGCAGATACCCTTGCAGCACCAAGCCCATTTTCCTGCCCTTATAAAACCGAGGGCAAGAAATAGCCTACGGGACAAACGGATGCTGCAAGTAGACTTTTGCATTCACTAATGTGTAAAGCCCTTGGCCACCAATTCCTCCCACTATTGCAGCACAACACTAATATCTGTCCTTATGCGTTTAAACGCGACGTAACCCTCTTCCTGCAATCGCCTTCGGTTATTCATCCGCCAGATATGTACTCGCAGAACCAGACCAGATGTGACGCGCTCTGTATCGCTCTGTTCCCAAACGACGGAAGACATCGCCTTGAAGCGTAATACGTTAAAACCAATTCGAATGTAACCCCATTCCAAATACATCAATTGTCAATATAACATAGATTTATTAAAACCATTACTAAACCTGCATGCACCCTTGCCGTCCACTGGCTCACTTGATACAAGCCGTGCGCTATTGTCTTCTTATGCTAAACAAGCTGAGAAACGCCCAAAATCCCGAATGCACTCTTTACACTTTTCAAGACACGGCTAAGAATGTCCTTCAGTACAACTGCGTGGCCAATATCCTTGCATCACCGAACCGGTTTTGTAGCATCCATAAACACAAGGATAGGAAATGCCCTACAGGAAAAACGTATGTCCCAAGTAGGTTTTCCTTTTAAGGAATGTGTAATGGCTATGACCAAAAATGCCTGCCACCGACGCAATCCTGCACTATCATCTATCCTGGTGCCTTCAAACCCGGCTTTGCCCTCTGCCTGCAATCGCCTTTGGCTATTTACCCTCCAGATACGCACGTCCTGAACCAGAACAGAAGTATCCCACTACCGAACAGATCGTTCAGCAAGTGTCGTATACTGTCGCGCTTCTTCGCGTGGGTACCGTAATCGTAGTCAGCTGGGCCCCAGGTTTACAACGTCCAAAAGTATGAATAACGAAAAATATCGTTTTTTATGTTCGGGTGTTCGATTCTTCATCCAGCAGTTGCAGAATAATGAACGAATATCATCCCCTTTAAACGGAATGCGTCAGATGGAAGCCCACTACAAGTACAGCAATTGCCATGACAAAACGAAAATGTATCAAAAAATTTGCTCTTTTTGCATCCACTCTATTCGTCTGTTGGTTTGTCCGCTACTGTGTCGGCGTATACCAAAACGCTGAGCAACGTGCACAAACCAAATGCTGTATCTGCGCGTTCCAAGGGAAGGCAAGGAATTTCTTTAAACATAACTGCTTGCGGAAGCCCCCTGCGTCATCCAAACCCATATCGTGCTATCCGTAAATACAAGGACAGGAAAGTGCCTATGCGACGAACCCAAATCGCAAGTATGCCTTTGTCGCCAAAGAAGAGCAAGATCTGCTATTCTTCTTGGTTGTTCAATTGCTCAGCCAGCAGTTGCAGGATACTGACGACAAATAAACATATCAAAACAAGTACCGGACATGCGTTTGCCCTACCCGTACATGCAATGCTCCATTATTCTTCTTAAACAGAGAAAGCTGGCCAGCGCATAGAAACCCGAATGCTGCGCGTATTAAAAAAGTCCTGAGAATTTCCCTGAATAAAACAACTTGCCCAAACCCTCGTGTCACCAAACCCAATTCTCCGTATTCCTAAATATAGCAAATGGCATTTGGGACAAAAGAAAGCAGCAAGTACGTCTCTGCGGCCACAACTGTGTAATACCACATGCCAACAATGCCTGCAACCGACGCAATTCGGCCCTATCATCTTTCCTTATGCGTTCATGTGCGACGTTGCCCTTTGCCTGCAACAGCCTTCGGCTACTCATTCGCCAGATACGCACCAACTGAACCAGAACGAGCTCACGCGCTACGTATCGCATCGCTTTCATATGAGACGAATGCTAGTGCGTACTACAGAAAAGCAGCGTCCTGCAAATCAGAACTGCACTGGACTTGACACAACGCACCTATCCAAATATAGAGTGTATCCGTCGTGCACATCTGCCAAGCTAACGTAATCGTAATCTACAGGGACTCATCTATTATGAATCAAAAAGTATGCTCAACGAACAAGATTCCATGTTATGCTTGGGCGTTTGCTTGGTCCGTCAGCAGCTGCTTAATAAAGAACGCATGCCATCACAGTGAACTGAAATGCGATAAAACCAAAGCGAAAGAAATTCCACTCGTATAAAAACAAATTAGCAGGACGACTCATAAAATCATCAGGAACATTGCCAGATCTGCGTTCGCCTAAGATGTCCGCTGGTCTTCCTATTACTACCAGTGTCCTATTGCTCTTCTTATACCAAAAAGGCTAAGCTACGCACATAAATCCAACTTCTGTCTCTATCCATCTCAACAGATGGATGAGAATTGCACTTAATACAACTCCCTGGCCAATACTAGTGCGTGGCCCAAATCCACTTTGTGGTATCCATAAATACAAGGACAGGAAACGGAGAAAACGGCCTACGGGACAAACGGATGCTGCAGGTAGGATTTTGCTGCCACAAATGTGTAATGCCCTTGTCCAAAAATGCATGAGTCCGAAAAAATTAGGCACCAGTCTGTCTATGAACGTCCAAGCGCGAAGTTGCCAGTCTTCTTTGGATACTCAGCTGCTAATAACGCACGAGCTGAACAAGCCGTGAACTCAAGCGCTACGAAACAGATTGCTAAACGAATGTCTTTAACCGCCATACTGGTTCCCGTTGAAACCACACTCAAAAATCGCTGCGCTCGAACTATACTAACTAAAAGCTCGGGCAAACTGGCAGCATCCCCTTTCATGCATAGGTGTTTAATTGGTCAGACAGTAGCAGCAGAATAGAGGACTGGCACAAGCCCGCTAAACCGGAAAGTGATAAAACCAATCCGAATGTAATCCCACTACAAATACAACAATTGACATGATAACACACGAAAACATACCAAACACTACTAGACTTGCGTCCATCCTTGCGATGAGCTAGCACCTGCGCCACAGGCAGTGCACGAATGATATCTTTGTACTAAAAAGGCTAAAGAATGCGAGAAAAGGCAAATGCTGTCTCTACGCATCTTGCAGGCGGCTGACAATTTCCCTTAATGCAATTGCTTGTCCAATACCGTCGCGTTGCCAAATCCATTTCGTGGCATCCATAAACAGCAAGACAGCAAATGGCTTACGGAACAAACGGATGCTCAAATCTGCATTTGAGGCCAGGAATGTTTAATGGCTTTGGCCAAAAATACTTGCCACCGACGGAAAACGGTACTAACATCTGTCCTAATGCCCCCAACTGCGATGTTGCCCTCTATCTGAAACGGCCTTCGGCTTTCATCCGCCAGATACGCACGTACTGGACCAGACAAGAGGTCACGCGCTACTTCATCGCTTTTATGCACCAAATACTGGTGCGGACTTGCTAAAGCTCTGGTCTGCATTTCAGAGACGCAGAGGACACAACATGCCTATCCAAATATAGAGTGCATCCGTTGTGCTAACTCGGTGTTGTTTTACTGTAGTCAGTTTGCTGGGAGCCAGCTAAACCAAAATAAAAACTTGTGCCAACGAAAAAGATTGTTTCTCATGCTTAGGTGTTTAATTGGTTAGTCAGCAGCCGCAGCATAGGCCGGCTACGATCCCCTTGAAACTCAACGCCGTAAAACCGAGTCTGCTGGAATCCCGTTAGAAAACTATAGCAACCGCCATGACGAAACCGAAACAGATCAACAACAGTATAATTCTTGATATATTGCTGGGTTGTTGGTTGCTGTGTCGTTGCACGCCGAAAAGCTGAGTAACACGCAGAAAGCCTCAATACGCATTATACGAGATGGCTGAGAATTTCCCGCTAAGTAACTGCATGCCAACTAACTTTGCTTCATGGCATGCAGTTCGCGGCATTCATAAACAGAAGGGCGGGAATGGCCTACAGGACAAACGGGTGCAGCAACTATTCGTTTGCACTAATCGTGGCTAAACACACGCCGCATATATGCCTGTGCGACCAAGGATGCATTATGGCCATGGTCAGCAATGACTGTCACCGAATGAGCGTGGCACTATAATCTGTCCTAGTGCATCCAAGGACGACGTCGCCCTCCGCCTGAAATGGCCTTCGGGTGTTCATCTGCCAGAACCGCACGTACTGAAACAGAGGAAGTCACGTGCTATGGAGCAGCTCGCTCCACAATTGTGGTATATCACAGTGCGTTTGCATGGCCACCTTTGTATTAGTCTGCTGGAACCCAGAAAGAGCAATTCAACATAGGGACCAATAAGTATAATCGCTTGTCACACTCCAGTGCTCAATTTGTTGGTCAGCAGTCGCAAAATGGAAGCCTGCTACCATCCACATGCAACGAAACGCTGTAAAGCCGAATCGGATGGAATCCAACTCCAAATATAGGAATCGCTATAATGACACAGCAACATGAAGAAAAGGCTCCGCTTGCTTCCACTTTACCTGTCCGCTGGTCCGTCCGCTACAGGGAGTGCGTCATCGCTTATATTACATCAAACCAAATTAAACCTGGCGAGGAAGTACTAATGGTGCCTCTGTGCATTTCAACAGACGGAAGCAAAATTATCTGAATGTAACTGCTTGCACAATAGCATTGCGCCACCAGGTCTATTTCACCTCATCCATAAACGCAAGAACAGAAAATAGAATACCCGGAAAAGGATGCCACAATTGGACCTTTGAGGTCAAGAATGTGTAAGGCCATTGGCCGACAATGCCCGCCACCGACGGCTTTCGGCACTATGCTCTGTCCTTGTGCATTCACACTCAACGTTGCCCTATACCTGCAACCTCCTTCGGATACGCATTCACCAGACACGCACTACCTTAACCAGAACAGATATCACGAACTACGGAAAAAATCGGCCCTTTAGTGTCGCACACCGCCGTGCTTGTTCGCATTGCTACCGTTATCTTAGTTTGTTGGAACCTAGCAAGGGCCATCTAAAATAAAGGGCCAATCAGCAAGATTGCGCTTCATGCTTGGCTGTCCAATTGGCCAACCAGCAGTTGCAAAAAAGAAAACGGATGCCATCCCCATAAAACGGAATGCGAAAAATGCCGAGTCAGATGGAATCCCACTCCAAAATACAACATTAGCAATGATGGCACACAAATATATTAAAATCACTCTTAGACTTACTTCAACCCTAGCCGTCCACTAGTTCGTCCGCTACAAGCAGTGCGATACTGGTCTTCTCATACCGAAAAAAGCTAAGCAACGCACAAAACACGAATGCTGTCTCTACGCATCTCAACAAACGCCCCAAAAATTTCCTGAATGTAACTTGCTCGCCCAATAATCTTGCAGCACAAAGCCCATTTTGTGGTATCCAAAAACACACGGACAGGAAGTGCCGTACGACACAAACGATTGTCGCAAGTAGGCCCGTCCTGCAAAGGATGTGTAATGCGCTTGATCAAGAAAAAGCCCGTCACCAAGAGAGCACGGCACTGCTGCTAGTTGTTTTTGTGCATCTAAGCGCTACGGTACCATCCGCATGCACCTGTCTTTAAGTATGCATAAGTCAAAAGCGCACCAACTGAACCAAAGCAAACGCCAATCACTACCAAACAGACCGTTGCATTAGTGTTGCATAACACCGTGATTGTTGACATGCGTATCGTAGGCCAATCTGCTTAAACCCAGCAATAACTAATAAAAACTCTGGCCAACGAAGACTGCGTCGCACGAATGGGTGTTCAATTGGTCAATCAGCAGTTGCAGCATAAAGGACTGATGCCATCCCCAAAAATGGAAAGCAACATATCCAAGTCGGATGGAATCCCACATCAAATACAGATATCGCTATACCGGTATAGAACTCATTAAAACCAGTACTAAATTCGTGATCACCCTAGCTGTCCGCTGGTTCGTCCGTTATACGCAGTGCGCAATTGCTTTCCTTACACCGAAAAAGCTAAGCAACGCAAAGAAACCCGAAAACTGTGTCTACATATCTCAACAAATAAATCCGTGAAAACAACTGCTTGCCAAATACCCTTGAGTCCCCAAACCCATTTCGTGTCATCCATAAACACACTAACAGTAAGTGGCCTACGCGACCAACTGATGCAGCAAGTATCCCAGTGCTGCAAAAGATGTGCAATACGATTCTCCAAAGAACAGCCTACAACTAACAGAGCCCGAGACCATCGCCTGTCCTTGTGCATCCAAGAAAGCGGTTATTCCCTCCCTACAACTTGCTTTTGTATTTACCTGCCAGAAACGCACTACTGAACCGGGACATAAGTCACAACCTATGGAACAGATCGTTTCACGAGCGTATACTGGAGTGCTTGTTCTCGTAACTAGTGGTTGCCGTAGGAGCAATCTGCCAGGAACCGGCGATACTAAATCAAAAACTTATTTAAAGAACAACATCGTGTCTTGCGGTTTGATGTTCAGTTGGTTAGTCAGCATCTGCAGAGTAGAAGATGGGAATCATTCCCTTAAAGTAAAATGGCGTAAAACCCAATCGGATAAAATCCTACTCCAAATAAAGCAATCCCCAAGACAATATTAAACAGATAAACAACAGTAGTACACGTACATTCACCAGAGCTGTGCGCTTGTTCGTTTGATACAAACAATGCAAGATTGTTCTCCAAAATGTTGAGCATCGCCCCAAAACCCGAATTTAGTTTCTATGCATATCAGGAGAAAGCTGAATCCCTGAAAGTAGCTGCTTGTTCAACTTCCTTGCGTGACCAAACCCATTTTGTGGCATTCATTAACACAAAGACAGGAAATAGCCTACGGGGAAAATCGATGTCGTGAGGAGGCCTGTGTGGCCAAGGATGTGGGATCCCCTTTGTCAACAATCACTGCCATCGACGCAACTACGTACTAGCATCTCTAATCTGTTCTTGTGTAGAAAAACATAAAATTGTTTTATCTGCACCCGTCTTCAAGTATTTATCTTCCAGATACGCACCAGCTGAAACAGAACAGAAGTCGCGAGCTACGGAGCAGATCGCTTCACAAATGTCGTATAGCGCCTTGCTAGTTCTCCAAGATACCCTAATCGTAATCTGCTCGGACCCAACTATTCTTAACAAACATTCAGGCCAGAGACAATCTCGCAGCTTACTGTTTGTTGTCCAAATGCTGAGACAGAAGAATCAAAATAGACGACGCATGTTAGAATCTAAAAACGGAATGCGGTAAACTCAAGTCCGAAGAAATCTCAACCCAAATACAGCAATCCCAATTAAAGCACGAAAACATTTTAAAAATTCCAAAATTGTTGTCCACAATATCTATTCAATGGTTCATCCGCTACAAGCAGTGGATCATTTCTTTCTTTATGAGGAAAAAAATCAGCAACTCGGAAGAACCCGAATATTGTCTCTACACATCCTAACATGCGACAAAGAATTTCTCTCAATATAGCTGTTTACCGAAAGTGCTTGCGTCAGAAAAAAATATTCTGAGACATCCATGAACACAAGCACAGGAAATAGCATACGGGACAAACGGATAACATTTTCGTCGAAAAATCTGTAACGCCCTTAGCCAACTTTGATTGCCAACAACAGAGTTCGCCACTACCATCTGTCCTCGCGCATACAGCCACGACGTTGCCTTCTACCTGCAACTGGTTTCGAGTATTCATTTGCCAGAAACGCACATACTGAACCAGAACAAAAGTCACGCGCTACAGAACAGACATTTTTACGAGTGTTGTACATCCCTTGCATGTTCACGTGCCTCCCTGGTCGGAATATCCCAAAACGCAGCTACAATAAATCAGAACATTGGGAAAACAAGAAAGCGACGTCTTAAACTTGGGTATTCACTTTCTCACTCAGCAGCTGCAAAATAGAACACGGAGACCACTCTCTTGAAAGCGAATGCGATAAAACGGAGTCCGTACTCGAAATACAAAATTCTCCATGGCGACACAGAAACACATCAAACATATTAGTAAACCTGTGTCCACCTTAGTTGTCTGCTCGTTCGTTTACTGCAAGCAATGCGCAATTTCCCTCTTTATTCCGAAAAAGTCTTAACAGCGCCCAAAAATTTAATTGCTGTCTCTACGCATCTAAAGAGATGGCAGAGCATTTTCCTCAATGTAACTGCTTTCCCGATATTTTTGAGCCACCAAAAAGATTTCACGGCATCCATAAACAGAAGAACAGAAATCAGCCTATGGGGATGCCAAAACTGTGTAATTCTCTTAGCCACCAATACCTGCCAGAGACGGAGCTCGGCACTGGTACCATCTGTCCTGCTGCATCAAAGCGTCCTGCTTCCCTGTCCGCGTAAACGCCTTCGGATGTTGAACCGCCAAAAACGCACAGACTGAACCGGAATAGAAGTCGCGCGCTACGGAACAGATCGTTCCGCAAGTGCCTTATACCACCGTCCTTGTTCGCCAGGACACTGTATTCGTGATCTCCTGGGACCCAGATATACTAAATCCAAGAATCGAGCCAACGAACAACATTGCATGTTGCGGTTTGGTGTTCAATTGGCCAGTCAGCAGCTGCAGAAGAAAAGACGTAGAACATCCTTTAGAAACGCAAAGACATATGACAAAGCCAGGTAGAATCCCACCCAAATATTGCAACATCCCACGACAACACAGAGACGTATAGAAAACTTTACAGTATTTGTGTTCAGCTTAACCGTCCGCTGCTTCGTCCACTAGAAACAGTGCGCGATTGCTCTCTTTATGCAGAAAATCAGAGAAATACGCAAAAACCGAAAGTTCCCTGCACGGATCTAAAGATACAGCAAGAAATTTCACTGAATGTAACTGCTTGCCCAAGAACCTTGAGTCACCAAATTTATTCCATGGCATCCACAAACACAAGGACAGGAAATGTCCTACAGGACAAGAAAATGCTGCGGCCAAAAACGGGTAATGCTTTTGGCCACCAATGCTTGCCACCGAGGTAGCTGGGCACGACCTTCTGCTTAGCGCGTCCAAGTGCGATGATGCCCTTTTCTTAGAACATGTTCAACTATTCGTCCCTCAGAAACGCACAAACTGAACCAAAGCAAAAGCTACGCGCTACGCAACAAATCGTTCACGAATGCTACATGCCGTCGTGTTTGTCACCTGATGACGGTTGTCGTAATAAGCTCGGAGAGAATTACAGTCAAAGAAAAAATCGGGCCAACAAACAATATTCCGTCTCATGCTTGGACGTCCAATTGGACAGAATAGAGAACGAATACCATCCACCGCAAACAGAATGTTCCAAACTCGAATCGGAAGGAATCTCACTCAAAATATAGCACTGGCCACAACAACACATGCATATGAAAAACAGTTGACTTGCGTCAACCTTATCCGTCCGTTGGTTCTACCTGCTACACACAAAGAACGATTCCTTGCTTCATAGCGACAACACAGACCAACAAACTAAAAATCTAACAATGTTTCTATGCGCCAGAAATAACCGCAGAAAATTCTCTAGATATAAGTATATCCCCAAGGCCTTTTTGTCACCAAACTGATTTCGTGGCATCCATAAAACAACGACAGGAGATGGCGTGATGGACAATGGGATGTCACAAGTAAACCTTTGCGACGACGCAAAGTGTAGCTGCCAACAGATCTCGGCACTTCCATCTGGCATTGCCCATCCAAGAGCAACTTTGCCTTTTGGTTGTAACCCCTTTCCCTGTTGGCATCCGCCAGGCATGCACTTGCTGAATCGGAACAGAAGCCACGCGCTACGCAGCAGATCGTTTTACTAGTGCTGTATACCACCATGCTTGTTTGCCATAATCATAATCTGCTTTGATACAACTATGATGAAAGAAAAACTTATACCAATGAGCGAGATGGCACCCTATGTTTGGGTATTCAATTGGTCAGTCAGCAGTTGCAGAATAGAGAATAGCAACCATCCTTTTAAAACAAAAGCGGGTAAAGCACAATCGAATGAAACCTCATACAAAATACAACAGTCGCCTTTTTGACGCACAAACACACCAACGACATTAGTAGACATGCGTTCAGCTAAGCCCTGCGCTGGTTCGTCCATCACAACTACTACTCGACTGGTCTCGTTACACCGTAAAACCTGAACAACATCCAAACCCCCAACACTGTCTTTACGCTATTCAGCTGACAGTTGGCCAACAATTGCTGTCACCGAGGCAGCGCGGCACTATCCTCTGTCCTTGTGCCTTCAAGCTCCAGACTGCTCTCTACCTGCAACGGCCTTCGAATTTCCCTTCGCCAGAAACGCACTACCTGAACCAGAACAGACCTCAGACGCTACAGAGCAGATTGTGCCACTAATGGCGTATACCACGGTTTTTTTTCAAGAGGCTACCGCAGGCGCAAGTTGCTGGGACACAGTTGGAATGAATTTAAAAGTTGCGTCAACGAACAAGATTGCGTCGCATGCTTGGTGTTTAATTGATGAAGCAGCAGCTGCAGACGTCGATTCGAATGCAATCTCACTTCAAATACAGGAATCGCTATGACAGCACACAAACATATCAGAAGCATAACTATACTTGCTTCCAGCTTAGCCGTCTGCGGGTTTGTCTGCTATAAGCAGTCCGGAATATTTGTCGCTATACTGGCAAAGCTAGGCAACGCACAAAACGTAAAATGATAATTCTATGCATTCCAACGGAATGGAGGAAGTTCCCTGAATGTAAGTGCTTCCCCAATACCCTTGCTTCACCAAACATTCTTTGAGGCACCCATAAGTACATCGGCAGGAACTGGCATAAGGGTCAAACGTATGCCACAGGTAGGCCTTTGAAGTCAAAAATTCATAAAGCCCATTCCCAAGAATGCGTGCCACTAACAAAGCTCGGCGCTATCGTATGTCCTTGTGCGTCCAAAACACGTTGACCTCTGGCTGCAACCAACTTCAGACATTCATTTGCCGGTTACGCTTTTTGTTAGACCAGAAGAGAACTCGCGCACTACGGAACGCAACGCGTCCCTAATGTCGTTTACCGCTGTGCTTGTTCGCATGGCAATCGTAGCCGTAATCTGCTGGCATCCAGATATAGTGGAACCCACCAACAATAAGTCAAAACGACGGGTCACCGAAAGGTATCGCGTCTTGCGCTGGAGTGTTCAATTGATCAATCGGCAGCTGTGACATAAAGAATGTACGCCATCCTCCTGTACCGAAAAAGCTCTACAACGCGCGCAAAAACCGTATGCTGTTTTCTATGGGGGTATCTCAACAAAGAATTGAGAGTTTTCTTGAATAAGCTGCTTGCTCAATACCCTTGAATTACCAAACCAATTTCGATTCGTCCACGAACATAAGGAGATGAAGCACCCTACATGACAAACCGGTGCCGCAAGTAGGCCTTTGGGCCCCCACGTGCGTAATGCCACTGACCAACAATGCCTGCCACCAATGACGCTCAGCAGAAGTACCGTCTGTCCTTCTGCGTCCAACGTTGCCCTCTCCCTGCAACCCTGTTCAGGGAATCATCCACAAACGCACCAACTCACCCGGAACAGAATTTAGGCGCTACGGAACAGATCGATTAACGAGTGTCATGAGCCTCTGGGCTTGTTCGGGTGGCTACCGTAGTCGTAATCTGCTGGCACCCAGCTACACTGGAGTCCACCAATAATCAATCAAAAAAGTGAACTTACAAACAAGATCCCATTTTCTGCTTGAGTGTCCAACCGAGCAGTAAGCAGTTCGTCCGCTGCAAGCAGAGCATCATTGCTCTCCCTGTACCGAAAGAGCTGAGCAACGCCCCCAAACCCGAAAGTTATCTTCACGCATCTTGACAGACGGCAGAGAATATATTAATGTAACTGTTTTTCTATTACTCTTAAGTTGCCAAAACCATTCCCTGGAATCCTTAGGCACAAAGACAGGCAACGGCCAAAGAGACAAAAGAATGCCTGAACCATGCCTTTGCCGCCAGGAATGTGTAACGTTCTTGACCCGCAGTCCCTCCCGCAGAACGAAAACGGCATTAGTACCATCTGTCCTTGATACTCCATTTGCGACCACCGTAAAGCTCTGCTGGTTCTTCCGCTACGCGCAGTGGACAGTTTCCCTCCATATGTCGAAAAGGTTAGCAAAACGCACAAACCGAAATGCTAGACCTCCGTATATCATTAGAGTGCAGAGACTTTTTGCTAATGTAACTGCCTGCTCAATAACATTCCGTCAGAAAACCCATCTCGTGCCAACCATATACACAAGAACGCGAAATAGCTTACGGGACAAACGGATGCTGCAAGTAGGCCTTTGCATCCACAAATGTGTTGACATTTAGGCCAGCAATACCTGCCACCTACGGAAGCATGCACTGCCATCTGCCCTTGTGCTTCCAAATGCAAAGTTGACCTCTGCCTGCAACCGCCTTTGACTAAGCATCTGCTAAATACGCACGGACTGAATCAAACCAGAAATCACACGCGGTGTACCGCACCGCTGTCATACGCATCAAAGCAGTGTTCCGCAAATTAGAGAAGCACAAAACACACCCCGGCTATCCGAAAATGGAGTGCATCTGCTATGCTTCTTCGTGTGGCTGCCCTATTCGTAATGTGCTGCAACCCAGCTAGGCAAAGTAAAACACTAGGATCAACAAACAACACGGCGTGCTACTCTTGGGTGTTCAACTGGTCAGTCATCGTCTGGCTTTATACCAAACGACGGATACCATGGCCTTCAAGCGACATGCGATAAAACCAAATCAGACGAAATCCCTCTCAAAATACACCGATCGACATTACGACACAAAAGTTCATCAAAACCATTACTTTTTTTGCTCCCATTCAAGCTTTCCGCTGGCGCGTCCGCTAATGTGTGATTTTATACTAAAACCGCTGAGCAACGCCCCAAAACCCGAATGCCGTCTCAACGCATCTCAAGACACAAATAAGAATTTCGCTTGCATGCAACTGCTTGGTTAGAATCCTTGTATTACCAAACCCATTTCCCAATAATGATAGACATCAGGACAGCAAAACGCGTATGGTACAAGCAGATGCTGCAAGTAGGCCTTTGCAGCAACAACTGTGCAATACCCTCGAGCAGCAATGCTTGCAGTAAGTGAAGCTCGACACTACCATTTGTCCTTGTGCTTCTAAGCGACGTTGCCCTCCGCTTGCAACTGCCTTCGGCCATTTATCCGCCAGACACGCACCCCCTGAACCAAACCAGAAGATGCGTGCTACGCATGGCATGGCTCTCGTATGCACTGAATGCTGGTACCGAGTGAATAAGCGCGGTGTTCTGCAAACTAGAACCGCACAGGACACAACGCGCTTTTCCAAAATGCAATGCATTCCCAGTGCTTCTTCGCGTGGCCATCTTAGTCGTAATCTGCTGGGACCCAGCTAGGCTGAATAAAAAGCTGAGACCAACAAGCAAGATGACGTGGTATGCTTGGGTGTTTAATAATTGGACAGTCAGCCGCTGCAGAATAGTGACTTAGTGCCATTACTTTGAGATGGAATAAGGTAAAATTGAATCGAATGGAATCCCACTCCAAATACAACTATCGCCATCACGACACCGAAACAGGTCAAAACCATTACCCTACTTGCATCCATCCTAGCCTTCCGCTGGCTCGTCCGCTAATGTGTCGGTTTCTACTGAAAGCGCTGAGCAACGCCCCAAATCCCTGATTTTGTCTCAACGCATCTCAAGACACAAATAAGAAATATGCTTGAATACAACTGATTGGTCAATATCCTTACGTCACCAGACCCCGCCCTCATAAACACAAGGACACGAAATGGCCTACGGCACAAACAAATGCCGCGAGTAGGCCTTTGCAGCCGCAAATGTGTAAACGTTTAGGCTAACAATGCCTGCCACCGACGAAAACCTGCACTGCTATCTGTCCTTGTAAATCCAAGCGCAAAGTTGCTTTTTGCCAGCAGTCGCCTTCCGCTAATCATTCGCCAGACACTCACCAACTGAGCCAGACCAGAGGTCGCACGCTATGTA
>NPHX01000061.1:110663-128880 GCA_002271815.1 Eimeria falciformis | reverse complement strand
CTCCAGCCGAAGCCCCTACAGCTGCTGCAGCCCCTTAAGCAGCAGCACGAGCAGCAAGCGCCAATGGCTAAGGAGAAGACACATCCGCTACAGCAGCAGCTGGTACAGCAAGACGCCATCTCCAAGGAGCTCTCGGGTGTACATACAGCTCGGGCGCGCCGCCTTCTGCTACAAGGGCGGGGCTGCTGCGTACGGTTGCAGCTGCTCCGCTCTCTCCAGCTGCTGCAACAAACGGAAACGCCGCTGCTGCAGCTGCTGTCGTCTCGTTGCCACCTTTGCGCGCATAACAGCAGCAGCAGCAGCACTCACAATTATATGCTACTACCAGACGCGCCTCTGCAGCAAAAGGAGACAGCCTTATGGCTGCTGCATCAGCTGCTGCATGCAGCCAACGGCAGCAGCAGCAGCAGCAGCAGCGAGGCGCCTCCTTTTGGAGAGACAGACAGCAGATTTGCCGTTTTTGCAGTGCGGTGTCTTGGCAGCAGGTGGAGACAGCAGCTGCTGCAGCACATGCAGAACAAGGATAGCAGCAGCAGCAGCAGGAGCAGCAAAGAGATGGAACCCCCGCCAAAGCGCCTCGCTCTAGAAAGGCTGCTTTGTCTCCCTCCTGCAGCATCAGGAGCGCGCCCACCGGCAGCAGCAGCAGATGCTGCAGCAGCAGATGCTGCTGCGTCTGCTGCTGCTCCTTGTGTTGCAGTGCAGCAAATAGGACGCGCTGTCGTAGTTCGACGTTTCTATCCCAGCTGCTGCTCGGTGCTGCGCTTCTTGCCGTCTGAAGCATCAACAGCGGAGACAGAGAGGCCTGCAGAAGCAGCAGCAGCAGCAAGAGACACTGCAGCACAAGCGCCACCTGCTGCAGGCAAAAGGGGCAGTCGCCGAGGCCGGGGTGGCAGGTCCATGGGACAGCAGCAGCAACAGCAACAGCAACAGCAACAGCAGCAATTGCAGCTTCTGCGCCGCTTAAAGGCGCAGCTCTTTCCTGGTCTTTTGTTGCAGGTAAGGAAACTGTACATACACCTCAGCTGCAGCAGACGAGCGGCTGCTGCGATTCGTACATTGTGCTGCTACTGCTACTACTGCTGCTGCTGCTGCTGCTGCAGGTGGACGGCGCATTGCCGTCGCCGCTGCAGCAGCAGCTACTGAGAACGCGGGAGGAATCTTTTGAGTCTGCGCGGCTGCGTGCTGGTAAGGCCCTGCTGCTATTGCTGCTGCTGTTGTTGCTGCTGCTGCTGCTGCGGCGGCTGGCATCCAGCTGGAGTTGGTTTTGTCGATTTCTGTTCGTTCGCGTCCTATGTCAGCAGCAGCAGCAGCTGCTGCTGCTGCTGTCACAACGCTGTTTTGCTGCTGCTGCTGCTTGTGCAGACTTTTTGCGTCTCGGAGTGTCTCGATGGCCTGCTGCGGTGGGGGCACCTCTCGCCCTCCCCTGCCGTTCCTTGCTGCTCAAGCGGTCGCCTGTACACGGGTGAGCTGCTGCTGCTGCTTTTGCTCCTGCTGTTCCTGCTGCTGTTGCCGTATTGAGGAGCCGTCCACCAGGCAGCAACAGCAGCACCAACAGCAACAGCAACAGCAACAGCAACAGCAACAGCGGCAGTCGCTGCAGCATGTCTCCTTGTTGTGCTTATGGTCTTTAGGTTTGGCGTCTTTGCTTCGGAGTGGCTGCCCGCGGGCATGCCGTTAGTTGAGTATGCGGGTGAGGTCTACATACACCCCAAATACAAACGCTACCCCCCACCACAGTTAGCGGAACTCCGGTGAGCTGCTGCTGCTGTTGCTACTGCTGCTGCTGCTGCTGCTGCTGTTTAGACTGCCCGCACTTGTAGTTGTGCTGCTGCAAACATAAGAGAAGATGCCACTCCATGTGCGTCTCCCCGGACGATGTATCTCTGTTGCAGCTGCAGCAGCAGCAGCAGCAGTGTGTGTAAGTGTATCCTTTTGCTGCTGCAGTGAGGCGCGCTACGACTGGCAGCACGGAAATTGCTATTGCTTTGCTGTTGAGGAGGCACTCTGCACGCGCTACGTCGATGCTACTGACATGGGCAATCTCGCAAGGTCTGCTGCTGCTGCTGTCTCTACTGCTGCTGCTGCTGTCTCTGCTCCTGCTGCTGTCTCTGCTCCTGCTACTGTCTGTGCTGCTGGGCTGTCCCTGCAGCCAGTGTGGTTATCTCCTAATGTATCAGGAGCAGCCAGTAGCTGCATCAGCAGGCGCTGCTGCTGCATTTCGTGAGTTGCAGCAGCAGCAGCTGCTGCTGCTGCCTTTGGCAAGTTGCTGCAGGTGTTTGTGTTAGACGGTTGGTAGCGTGCTGCGTTTGCTGCTGCAGATACATAAACCACTGCTGCGAGCCAAATGCAGAGTCTCTTCTGCTAGGAGACAGCGTCGTGGGCATTGCCGCACTCAGGGACATCGCCCCAGGGGAGGAAGTCTTCTACGACTACCAGTACGCTGCTGCTGCTGCTGCTAATACTGCTGCTCCTGCTGCTGCTAGTACTGCTGCTGCTGCTAGTACTGCTGCTGCTCTTGCTGCTAGTACTGCTGCTGCTCTTTCTGCTAGTACTGCTGCTGCTCGCGCTGCTAGTACTGCTGCTGCTGCTAGTACTGCTGCTGCTCGCGCTGCTAGTACTGCTGCTGCTGATTGTACTGCTGCCGCTGCTGCTACTATTACTGGTGTTGCTGCTACTGCTGCAGCTAGGTTCTGCACGGTGTTGTGACAGCCTAGAGGGTTTGGGGTGTATGTGCACCTTGTTGCTGCACACGTTGCTGCCGTCTGCGTGTGTACATCGGGTGTCTCTACAGCTTTTCAGATTCTTCGAAGGAGGCTTGTCTCTGCCAAGCCAGGACTTGCACGGGCTGCATGTAGCCTCTCCCGCAGTGTGTCTCTGTCTCTTTTGCGGCTCTTTCCCTGCCTGGCTAGCTAGCTAGCTAGCTAGCTAACTAGCTACATCCAGCTAGCCAACTAGTTGGCTAGCTGCGTACGTGCTGCTGCCCCATACACAAAAAGACCACGTGCACTGCCTCCAAAGAGCGGTTCTAACTCTAGTTGTGGCGTTTGCGCATATCTTGCTGTCTCCTGCAGCAGCTGCAGCAGCAGCGGCAACAGCAGCAGCAGCCCTGTGGACTACGCTGATGGCCTGTTTCTGTCTGTCTCCTAGAGTAAAATCGGGTGCTCGCAAGCCCTGACACTCCTTGCCAACAGCGCAGCTGCGAACTGCTGCTGCAGCAAGTATTGATGCTGCTGCACTTGTTGCTGGTTAATCGCTTGTTGCTGCTGCTGCAGCACTTATTGTTGCTGCTGCTGCACTTGTTGCTGCTGCTGCAGCAACAAAGGCTCTCTCCCGCTTGAGCAGACGGTGCAGCGCCACTGCAGCGATGATAAGATGTACAGACAGAAATAGTTGCTGCAGCACTTTTGATGCTGCTGCAGCACTTGCTGCTGCTGCAGCACGAGTTGTTGGCTGCTGTCACTTGCTGCTGTCTGTGTTGACAATTTGGAGGTTGCTGTGCACTGGCTGTGCCACTGCAGCTAGCGTCGCTTCCACCGCACTCGTGCTGACTGCCTTCGATGGCTGCAGGACACACCAGCAGCAGCACCAAGGAGACACCACAATCAATGCAGCAGCACCATCACACACACGAAACCATCCATAGCAGCCCTTGCAGCAGCAACAGCAGCAGGAGTAGCAACAGCAGCAACAGCAACAGGCAGAGGGTCGCACGTCTCTGAGTATGCGTTGGAGCTTGTCTTTCCTCCCGCCTGTTTTTGGTTTGTAGGGTTTGTTCTTTCGAGCCTGCGCAGCCACGGCTCGCCCCTTCTTCTTTGGAGGTCCCTGCACCATTGCTGCTGCTCCTGCTGCTGTTTCTGGTGTATTCACAGCTGCTGCAGCTGCGGTCAGACAGACGCAGCAGCAGCAGCAGCAAAAGACGTGGCAAGCTGTCGTTACCCCTCTTCGGCAAGCACGTAAAAGCTTCCTTTGTAAAGATGCCATCACGTTCCTGCTGCTGCTTTTGCTGCTGCTTCTGCTGCAGCCCCACAGCAGCAAGCACAGGTCGCAGCCCCAGACATGCTACATGCGCAACGTTGTAGCAATTTCACCTAGGCACCAGCAGCAGCAAAAAACAAGTTTGGCACAGACGTCGGGGTGTATCCCCAAATTGAAGGACCCGATGTGCTGTGCCGCTGCTGCGGCATGCTGCAGCAACAGCAGCAGCAACAGCAGCAAACAGGACGTATGCCGCGGTCCTAAGGCCGCAACCCACAAACTGTCTCTTTCTTTTTTTATTTTTTTGAGCTGCCGAGCGGTAGCATTAGGAGCAGAAGCAGCAGCAGCAGCGGCAGCCGCAGCAGAGGATAGATGTCTTGTAACACCTGAAAATGGCATCTCCTGCTGTCTCCGCGCCTTTCCCAGAGACATCTAACGTTGGCAGCAGTGGTCATGATGGAGCAGCTGTAGCTGCTGCTGCAAGAGCTGCTGCCGCAACAGCTGCTGCTGCAACGCTTGGCGCATCTGCTGAGGGTCGCTCCATCACACCGGTGGGAATCCGCCGCAGCAGCAGCAGCAACAGTAGCAGTAGCAGCAGCAGCGGTAAACCTAGCAGTTTGCTGCAGCGTGTGGGATTCATAGAGAAGCAGGCGCATGCACGCAGCAGCAGCTGCTGCTGCTGCAGCGACACGCACGTGTTTGTGGGGGGCTCGGGGCTTGTAGGGACCATCTTTGTGTGGCGCATCGTCCCGCAGCAGCAGCAGCAGCAGCAGCAGCAGCAGCAGCAGCAAGAAGGTCTCGAAGGTCTTGAATTTGTGGGGTTGCTGGGGCGCATGGCATCGCAGATACGCAAACTTGCCCTCAACCCTCAAGGAGACACGTTGCTGGCTCTAACACAGTCAGGGTGAACCTGCTGCTTCTGCTGCTGCTGGTGTTTGTTTGTTTGATGCGCACTGCGATGTCTTGTCGCTGCTGTTGTTGCTGCTGCTGCTTGCTGCTGCTGCTGCTGCCGGGTATAGGGTTCATTCTGCACATTTCGTTTGCTGCTGCCGCTGCTGCTGCTGCAGGTTGTGTTACGTGTGGCAAGTGGACGAGGAGTCCCTGGTGTCTCTTCAGAACTTGACTGGCGCTGCGCTGTCTCTCGCCCCTGCAGCAGCAGCAGCAGCAGCAGCAGCAGCATGGCGCAGCAGCCGCAACAGCTCCCTCTATGCCCGAAGGGATTCTTTTTTCCCCTCTCCTGTAGGAGACGAGCTGCTGCAGCACGGGATATACGAAGAGTCTCAGATGTATGTACACCTGTTGCTGAACTCTCCATCTCCCCGCTGCATTCTTGGGGCTGAAGACAGGGGATTTGCTGCCTTGAATAGCCCTGGCAGCAGCAGTAGCAGCAGCAGCAGCAGCATCGGAGACTATTTGCAGGCCGTGGAGTTTCTGCAGGACGGGCGCCTTGCTGTTGCTGCTGTCTCCTATCCGTCTCCTTATCCTCTTGGAATATACGAGACCCAAAGGGGACACTTGCTTGCTGCCTTTGCTGCTGCTGCTGTGCTCATCCCCACAAGGCCAGGCAGCAGCAGCAGCAGCAGCAGCAGGGAAGATGGCAGTGGTGTGCTGCTGTGCAGCTTCTTAGCCCTAGCACTCGACCGCTCCAGCCCTCCTGTTGCTGCTGCTGCTGCTGCTGCTGGCGGAGCAGCACCACCACCACCAGCAGTAACAGCAAAAGGGAGATGGCTTGCTGCTGCGTCAGATGTGGGGGGCTGCATCGCCATGGCCTTCATAGGAAACGACAAGTTGGTGGAGCTGCAGAGACACTTCGACAGCAGCAGCAAGCAGCAGCAGCAAGCAGAAGGAGCAGACGCTCCTGCAAACGAGCGCGTGTCTCTCGTGCCCCAAGTGCTGCCGCTGCAGGCCTTTTACGTTGGGGAGCGAGCAGCAAATGTGAGGCCATGCGATCCCACTGAAGAGACACTGCAGCGCTGACACACGGATACGAAGAGACTTCATCTGATCCCGTCCTGTCAAACCCAAAACTCATCCCTGTATCCTCTTCTGCTGCTGCTACTGTCTCTGCAGGCTGTCTCTCTCGTTTGGCGGCCCCGCAAACGCGCTGTCTCCAGCAGGAGCAGCACCAGCACCAGCAGCAGCCGCAGCATTCACCTGCTGCTCGGCTGTTCTGACGGATTTGTTAGAGTTTGCGCCTTCGTTCCGCAGACACCCAAACCGCAGCAGCAGCAGCAGATTCAGGTGTATCCTCAGCTGCGACTGAGAAGCGTCACTCTTGTACGCATAGCTAATGGCATGCTAACCGGTACGCCTGCTGCTGCTGCTATCACTTTTGCTGCTGCCACTGCTGTGTCTCTTTATTTGCTGCTGCTGCTGTCGCGTGTGCTGCAGCGAGTGTATGCGATATGGTGTATGTACACCTAAGCCACAAGCGAGTATTGCTGATGGCGAGCTGCAACGCCACCGACTTGCCCTCCATTAGCAGTGGTTCGTTTCCAGGAATAGCAGCAGCAGCAGCAGATGGAGGCAGCAGCAGCAGCAGCAGCAGCAATTGGGGATTTTATGAGGTGCGTGCAGCAGAGCAAGCGGATGAGGGGATAGAGACAGTGACGGAGGTGCTGCAGAGACACCCCGATTTTATTGTAGGTTTGGCAGCCTCCCACACTGCAGCAACAGTTGCGTCTCTTTCTGCTGATGGCCGTTTGCTGGTGCTTGCAAGAGAAGCTGCTGCACCTGCTCTTAGCCCCGTTCCAGGCCCTGCGCAGCAGCAGCAAGCTGCCGCCTCCCCAGCACAAGAACCTGCAGCAGGAGCAGCAGCAGCAGCAGATGACGCAGTGGACCACCCGAAGAAACGGCAACACCTCAGGCAAATGGAGAAGAGATTTGCTGCATCAACAGATACTGCAGCAGCAGATGCGGACGCAGATGCAGCAGCAACAGACACTGCGGCGGCAGAAGCTGCAGCACCCGATACGGCAGCATCAGGAGACACCGGAGTGGCAGGAGCTATTCCCGCTGCTTCAAGCACTACATCAGACGGGCACAGCACAGCAGCAGCAGCAGCAGCAGCAACAGATGCTGCAGATGCTGCAGCAGTAACAGATGCATATGCAGCAGAAGGCATAGAAACAGACGAGGGCCGTCTCGATGAGGCGTAGCTGACAGGAGACACTTCAGTGGCTGCAGTTGTTTTGCTGCAGACGCATGCAGCACGTGGCATTAGTAACTATGTTGTCTTAGCAACTGCTGCATCAGAGAAGCAGCAGCAGCTGCTGCGCGTACTAAGAACGACAGGTGGGGAAACGTTAATAGCTAACAAGCGGTTGGTAGCAGCTGCAGCTGCTGCTGCTGCGGTGCTTTCTGTTGTGGCGCATATTGTTCCTAGCACTAGCCACTGCAGCAGGTAGTTGCTGCGGCTGCTGCTGCAGAGCAACTAGTTTAGGTCGTAGTTTTCTTTCATATCCCCGCAGCAGCCGCTGCCGCTTGGAGTGCATGCAGTGCGGTAGCAACAGGCGCTGCACTGGCATCGACACTGCTGCTCCTGTTGCAGCACCTGCCGCTGCTGCAGTAGCTGATCCTGTTCCTGTTGCAGCAGCTGCTGCTGCAACAGCTGCTCCTGCTGCAGCAGCTGCTGCTGCGTCCACTCCTGCCCTAGAGTTGCTAATGCAGTACGACAACATCGTGGGGTGGATTGTTGGTGCTGCAAATCTGCTGCTTGCTGCAACACCTCCAGCTGCTGCTGCTGCATGCATGCGCCCTCGGGTGTCACTACAGCGGCAGAAGCAGCAGACATTCTCAGCCGCTGGATTGGTCTGTCTCTTGCCGTTTGCTTGCTAGTTGTGCTGTTGCACTTCCTGCGCAGAAGCAGCAACAGGGCCTTGCTGACACTGCCGTTCTGAAGCTGCTGCAGTTGCTGCTGCGCCAAGCTGCATTGCTGCTTTTCCTGTGAGGCGAATGAGCACGCTGTTGTCCCCTGCTGCTGCTCTCTGTCCCTGCTACCTGCAGCGAAGCAGCAGCAAGTCGCGCTGCAGAGGGAGGCACAGCCTCGGGGTGTATGGGCATTGCAGTTCACTTTGTCTCCTAAACATTGCTGCTGCTGCTGCCCTTGCAGCCAGCGGCAGCAGCTCCTGCAGCAGGAGGTGCTGTTGCTGTGTTCCGGAAGCAACCTGGTCGCGCCCTTGACTGCTGCTGCTGCTGCCCCATGTGGTGCTGCTGCAGCAGCAACTTCCTCTAGTTGCTGTAACAACCTTGGCGTGGTGTCTCTGCTGCACGCTGCTGCAGCAGTTCGTACTGTTGCTGCTGTTGCCGCTACATTGCACAGCAAGACTTGTTGCTGAGCAACGCCGGCGCGTGGCGTGCTGCAGCAGCAACAGCTGCAGGAACAGCAGCTATAAGACAGCGCAGCATCAGAACAGTGATGCTGCTGCTGCTGCTGCTGCAATGTCGTGTTACAGCAGGGGGAGTCAATTTTCAGTTGCTCGTGATAGCTCAGCGGGCACCAAGGAAGCTCGCTAGGGATTGTGCTGCTGTGCTGCTGTTCTGCTACTGCCGCTGCTGCTTCCTGCTGCTGCTGCAGCCTTACTGCTGGGTCATCGGAGCCCCAGCTGGAGGAACCGCCACCGCAGCCACAATTGCTTTGCAGAAGCAGCTGCTGGTGCTGCTGCTCCTCGTCCTGTTGCCTGCTCCCGCATAAAGACTGCTGCAACGAAAACGCCGAGGAGACACTTGCTGTTTGCTGCAGCTGGCAGGCCTTGTTGCAACGACTGCAACTGCTGCTGCTGCTGTATGCATGCGGTGGCTCTTCAGGGGGTTCTTGCTGGTGGTGGTGGTGCTGCTGCAGTGTGCCTTCACACAGCTGGGTGGTTTCCTGTTCTTTTGTCTGCTCTTCAGTAGTCTGCTGCTGCTGCTGCAGCGGCATCCCCTGTTTCTTCTGTTCATTTGTCTGCTGTTGCTGCTGCTGGTGCGTCAGGCCCTGCTTTTTTGTTTGATGTTCATTTGTTTGCTGCTGCTGTTGGTGCTGCGGCATTCCCTGTTCTTTCTGTTCATTTGTCTGCTGCTGCTGCGGCGGCGGCCCCTGTCCCTTCTTTTCATTTTTCTGCTGTTGCTGCTGCTGCTGTTCCTTCTGCGGCGGCGGCGGCAGGCCCTGTTCCTTTATCTGCTGTTGCTGTTGCTGTTGTTCCGGCTGTTGCAGGAGCTGCTTTTGTAGCTTTCGCAGCATCAGCAGCTGCTGTTGAATAGAAACCCCCTGCTGCTGCTGCTGCTGTTGCACTATGCGTTCACACAGCTGCGGCAGGCCCTGTTCCACTGTCTGCTGCAGTTCTTTTTCCCTCTGCTTCTGCTGCTGCTCCTCCTCCTGCTGCTCCTCCCGCTGCTGCGGGGCATCCTTGGGGCGTGTCTGCAGCAGCTGTTGCTCTTGAAGGCTCAGTTGCTGCAACTGCTGCTGCAGCTGTTGCTGCTTGCGTAGCGTCAGCTGCTGCTGCAGCTGTAGCTGGTCCCGTTCCTGCAGTTGCAACTGCTGCTGCAACAGCTGCTGTTGCAGCTGCCCCTGCAACTGAAGCTGTTGCTGGTGCTGCAGCAGCAGCTCCCACTGCTGCTGCAAAAGGGCCTGCTGTTGCCGATGCTGCTGCTGCTGCTGCTGCTGGTGCCGCTGCTGTCTATCCAGCTGGGTCCTCTGCAGAGACGCTGGATGAACGCGAAGCTGCTGCGTTTGCTGTTGCTGTGTCTCCTGCTGCTGCTGTTGTGTTTGCTGCTGCTGGAAACGCGGAGTCTGCTGCTGCGGTTTTCCCTGTTGCTGCTGCAGTGTCTCCTGCTGTTGCTGTTGCCATACCTGCTGCTGCAGGGCCTCTTCGTGCTGCTGCTGCTGCAACAATAGCTGCTGCTGCAGTACTTGTTTCTGTTGCAGAAAGACAGCTATCTTTTCATGCTCATCACACACCGGAATGTGGAGAAGGTCGTGTTGTTGTTGCTGCTGCTGCTGCTGCCTATAGTCCTGCTGCTGTAACAGCAACGTGTTGGGGAGGCTGCAGTATCTCTCCTGCTTCACCTGTTGCTGCCATTCTAAAAGGGCTCCTGCTTGCTGCTGTTGCTGCAACAGTTGTTGCTGGAGAGTTTCGTGTCTCTGGTTCAGCAGTTGCTGCTCTGTCTCCTGGTCCTGCAGGAGCGAAGTTGCTTCCTGCTGCGGCCGCTGCTGCTGCACCTGCTGCAAGTCTGCCTGGTGCTGCTGCTGCAGCAAGCGCCACTTAGCAGCAAATACCCCAAGCTCATTGATTGCACTGGGCTTCTGCAGCGCAGCAGAAGCTTGTGGGGGAAACAGCAGTTGCTGCCCGAGATGCTCACCTGTGGGAGACAAGTGCCTGGCTTGACTCGCTGGGTGTTGCTGCAGCAGCTGTTGCTGCAACAGCTCTTGCTGCTGTTGCTGCAGCAGCTCTTGCTGCGGCAGCTCTTGCTGCAGTATATCTTGCTGCAGCAGCTCTTGCTGCAGCAGCTTTTGCTGCTGTCGCTGCAGCAGCTCTTGCTGCAGCAGCTCTTGATCCAGCAGCTCTTGCTGCAGCAGCTCTTGCCGCTGCTGCTGCTTTTGCACGGTGCTAGGCAGACGCTGTTGTTGGTGCTCTAGGCGCAGCAAAACTTTGTTGTCTTCTACGTCCGCCGCTGCTGCTGCTGCTGCCGCATTGGCAGCAGCTGCAGCAGCAGCAGCTGCTGCTGCTGCTTCCTCTAGAGCCGTGTCGGCTGCGTCTGCAGCACGGGGCGAGAAGCTGATAGGCTGCTGCTCCTGCGGCTGCTGCTGCGGCATCGGATCTTTAGCAGCAGCAGGGATCGCAAACAGGGGAGTCGCAGTTTGTCTCCGTGTGTCTTTGCACTGCGTGCTGCAGGTGAGGGGGAGCGAAAAGGCCTTCCTTGGCGGGGCTGCAGCAAAGCCTTGCTGCGGCTGCCGCTGCTGCTGCCGCCATAACGAATGAGCAGCTCGCTTGCTGCTACAGCACGGAGAGTCTCTCTGCATTTGCAAAGGAAGAACTAAGGCTTTCAGTTGTTGCTGTTGCTGTTGCTGTTGCTGCTGTTCCCCGAAAGCGTAGATTTGAGGGTTCAATAGAGACTCGCCCGCCTGCTGCTCCTCCTGTTGAGTCTGCAGATCTTGCTGCTGCTGCTGCTCCAGCTGCTGCCCCTCCTGCTGCTGCAACTCCTGCTGCTGCAACTTCTGCTGCAGCTCTTGCTGCTGCAGCGCCTGCTGCTGCAGGGCCTGCTGCTCTGCTTGCTGTTCTCGCTGCTGCAGCTGCCGCATGCTAACTGGATCCTGCAGCAGCTGCTGTATCTGCTGTTGTACGATTTCGTTCTGCTGCTGCTGCAGCCGCTGCTGCAGCTGCTGTTCTTGCTGCTCGTGCTGCAGCCAAAGCTGCTTCTCTTGCTGCTGCAGCAAGAGCTCTTTCTGCTGTTCCCAGGCTTGCTGCTGCTGCTGACACTCTTCCATTATATGCTCCTGATGTAGCAGCTTGGCCTCGTAGTTTTGCTGCCGCAGTAGCTGCTCTTTCTGGCTTTCTGCCAATTTCTGTTGCTGCTGCTGTATTTGGTGCTCCATTTGCTGTAAGTGCTGCAGCTGCTGCTCTTCTATCTCCTGCTGCCGCTGCTGCAGGTGCTGATTGAGCTGGTGCAGCTGCTGTTTGAGCTGCTGCTGCTGCTGCTGCTGCTGCTGCAGCTGGTGCAGCTGGTGCAGCTGCTGTTCTTGCAGCTGCTGCAGTTGCTGGAACTGCTGCTGCTGCGGTTGCTGCTGTAGCTGCTGCAGGAGCTGCTCATGTTCCTTTCGCAGCGTCACCAGCTGCTCTTGAATAGATAACTCCTGCCGCTGCTCCTCCTGCTCGTGCTGCTGCTCCTGCTGCTGGTGCAGCAGCTGCTGCTTTTCTCCCTGCAGTATCTGTGTCTCCCCTGAATCGCAGCTAAATGCCGTTTGCAGATGCCGCTGCTGCTGCAGTTGTTGTTGGTTTTGGTGCTGCACGTGGTTGATGTCTCTATTTATAGAGGGCGTCGCTACAGCCCAGAACATTTGTTCGCCTTGCTGTTGCTTCGAATTCCAATAGAGCGGTCTCACCTCCCCGTCAGACAATTGCGTGAGGCTGTGCCTCAGCTCCAGCGGCTTCGGTGCTGCTGCAGCCACTGTGCTTGGTGAGGGACGCCTCTGAAGTTGCTCTAGTGTCTTTGCAGGCTCCATGCTGCTGCTGCTGGGCATCAGCACTGCCGTTCTTGCTGGTGCTTCTGCTGCTGTAGGGGCTTCTAGAGCTCCCTGTGACTCGCCAGCAGCAGCAGCACGTGTCTCTTCGCCACTGCTGCAGCACTGCGGAGACAAATCGCTAGAAGCAGAGCGAAAGTACGGCGTTGTTACTGTCTTACTGCCGGCGTTTTGACTGTGCATGATAGCAGCAGCAGCATCAGCAGCAGAAGTAGCTGTGACGGGGAACTATCCTTCCCAGCAAAGGACGTTTCTAAGGACAGCCCTATTGCTTGCTCCAGTCGCTGCTCTCAGATGCAGGAACCGTCTCTACAGCTGGACTCGGATACACCGCACTATGTAGCAGCGAGCTGCACCAGCAAAAAACTTGTTTCTGCCGTTGCTGCTGCTGATACCAGAGTGCCTCCTGAACTTGAGGCCCCAACCCACGGAAGGCAGCAGCTCCGGTTTCACCTGGCTTTTCTGGCTTTTATTTTTTATAAATGTACCTAGGATCTAGCTATCCTTCAGCATAAGGAGCAGAAAAAGCAACAGAAGGCATAGCAGCAACAGCAAGAGCAGCAGGTTCTCTGGGTGACCCTGCGGTGCCTGTAAACCTCAGCTGGTTTACTACACAAAGCAAAATCAGCTTATCCTAACTAACACGTCTCTCTACTTTGTGTCAGTCGTTTATCTCTTTTACGAAAGACAAGCTAGTGTTACTAGTGCTGCTGCCTGCGCTGCTCCTGCTGCCGCTGCTGCTGCTGGAATGGGTGCACTGCAGCTTTGCTGGCTGTCTGACCACGAGCGCCAACCGCTAGTAATGTTAATTGCTCCTGCAGCGTCTGTACATCCAAACTCTCTGCAATAATAATTAAGTTTTCTCATTGCTTCCTTGTTTGAATTGCTTCGCCTGCTGTTGTTGCTGCTGCTTTTGCTGGGCACCAGCCGCATATGCGATATGTGCAACTATACATACACCAGATAAAGCCGCAACTCATGCCTCGTGCAGCGCTGTTTATAAAATCGTAGAATAAATCGTTGGAAAGCATCTTAAAGAAAATAGTTTTCGATCCAATGAGCTTCCCCTTGCCATAACGCAGCATGAGAGCAGCGCTCTTACCGAGGCCTCTGCTTAAAGGCCCTAGCTGGTAACATCAACAGCAAGCTAAAAACAGGCATTCCCCAAAGAAGGCAGCCCTCCTCTGGCTCGCCTGTCTGAAGCCACGCCGACTGGAGTGTAGCCAACCGGCAAGTTGTTACTACCAAGTTGCAGCAACTTTTGGGGGGTGTCTGTACACCATAAAAAGAGAGAGCCTAGGGGTAATGCGATAGACGGAGTTTGAGAGACAGCTTTGGTGTCTAATAAACACCTTTTTATCCTAAATTTAAAAATGACAAGTCTGCTTTTCCTCGGTCTGCTTTCCACTTACCAACCCTCAGCCTTCCTGCTAAAGCCAGCCTGCACGCTGGAAACGGACACATCCCAACACACAATCTGACCAACTTGGCTTCACACGGATAGGCTTAACCTTTCTGTTCAGATAACTCAGCACTTCGATGGCAACTCCAAGTGCTAACAAACAGACGAACACTGCCGTAGCAACATACGCGTCAACATGATACACCGAGAGATACCCTCAGGCGTACGGCCCGTGGCGAGCAGGGAGTGCGACTACTCTGGCAGCCTGCGCCTAGTTATGCCTAGCAGTGGCTAGCTTTTGCTGCTCTATTCAGCGGTGCAAGCCTTGAGTACGTAAATGCAGAAGGAACAATCCTGAAGGTCCTGATTACTAATACTGAGCTTGGCATGTTGCCTGTTAGGAGTTTGCCTTTCCGTCTGCCAGAGATATCTCCTCTGTGAAAAACAAGTCGAAGAAAAGTATATTATTGGGCTACAACAAGTGTCTAGAAACTGAAGGCTCAGAGCATTTGTTCATGCGTCTCGAGCTGTCGCCCGTTTGACGGCAGTTCACTGCTCGTAATATACACAGGGTTCTGAATATGCAAAAACATATAGAGGGACCGACAGAGAAAACTAGTTAACCGGCGGGTTAGTGCAGACAAAAACGCTCCAATAGCTGCTAAGAAAGAAGGACGCCGATGTGGAGACAGAGCGGTTGTCGCTTCTAAAGCTTCAAAAATTATTTCCAGCCAATCTTGTTTCTGTCCCTGCCTAGAAAACGAAGAAACAACGAGGTGTACGTACACCCTAGGTCGCCTGTGCTATATAAAAGCACCATTGAGAGTTGGTGGGAGCGAGATGGAGAAGGCTACAGACCTTCTCTCGCTATGCTTTGCGTCCCTAATTTAAGGACAATAACAGTTACGTTATCTGTCTCCGTACTTAAAAGCAAAAAAAATATTTCAGGCGATAGTCGATTGTTCATTGCTTCTAGAGCATAACATACCAGTGAGCACCCACCCCACGAAGGCTGCTCCTCAGACACTCTTGTCTTGTAATCCCATGTATATTTGTAGGAAAGGAATTTTTGCAATTTTACGTGTCACATTCCAAAAGTTTTTTGCTTTTTACCAGAACCTTTGGCTCTTTATAGTTCGGGCGCTTAGTATTCTTAGAGAGTAAGCGACAAAGAAGTTCGTGATACTTGAGTTAATCTTTTGTACAGAGTTCGTTTTTTAAACTCTTGAAGCATATGGCTGGTTTTTTTTGCCGCCCTTCCGGCGCTGCTTTGCAGTGTTCCCCACTAAGAAGACGTGCGGCCGATTCCCAAAGTTATGGTTTCGGCTTGAGCTTTTAACGGGCTTTCAAAAGCAAATACTGCACAATTCCCTGTTAGCGTCACCTGCTGTTTGTGTGGCCCTTGTGGCTACTGGGATCCTTTCCAGAGCAGCAGTGGTAAAAGTCCCAACTTTAGGAGAGCAACCATCGCATTACTTTACCCCGTCAGTACACGCAAAGAGAGACTTTGATGAGGTGATCACAGCTGTTCCTTATACAAAACTTGGTCTGGAGCGATTCCGCTTGCGCGCCCGACGTGCAAGGCTTTATCGCACGGCGTTTGGCCTGTGGGTGATCGTGGCTGCGGTGGCTCTCACGTTTTTGGGGTTGGAATGCTTTCGACATTTTCCATCGGGCTCTTCTGCATTCAGTAGACGAAGAAGGCTTGCGGAAGGGCCAGGTGAGTGCGGGAACGGAGAACAGGACCCTGAAGATGATGACGATGATAATGGTGATGGTGTTGGTGATGCGGTGGGGCAGGGTAGTGGACGGAGGGGGCCTCCACTAGGGCCAATGGGAAGGAGGTTGTGGGGTGGCATATTGGATTTTTTCAACAGCTCTAGGGAGCGTTTCGGACGTCGTAGGGGCAGAAATCAACCCACAACTAACGGGGAGGATCTTCTGTTGGTTACTGTCCAGCAACCCGCTGCGGATGGAAGGCCTCAACGGCGCCCTAATGGGTGGTTGCTATCGGAAAGAGACGTTCCACACTTTTCTCTTAGCGTTGGCCTCCTTCGTTTGGCAAGTGCAATGTGTACCTTAGCCGGAATTTTTAGTCTATCCCCGTCGGAGATTGGTTTTTACACCTCAGTTCTTAGTCTGTTGACTAGCGTGCTACTCACTCTTCAAGCGATAACTTTCGCGCTGTCGGGAGGGCGGGTGGATTTGATGGAGATGGCGATCATTGCCTTTATGCCAGACATACCGCCAGACCCAAACATGGCCATGCCGCCCACCCTTATGCTGAACTATGCCATTAACACATTCGTTGGAGGTTTCACTACCCTTGTGAGATTCATTGGATCTTCTATTGGAGCGCTGGATTACATCACCCTCTTTTCTGGCGCTCTCTTTCTTTTACTTGGCATCGAAGAGATAGTCTTTTCACTTAGCAATGGACAGATAAACTTGATGCGGCGCATTGTTGGGCCTGGCATTCCACAGCATCCACAGAGAAGACTGCCGCCTTACTCGGTTGAAGTGCCAGCTCCCCACATGGCACTTCGCTGGGCTGCCGACTACTTCTTTAGTGGCGTTGCCCTCATCCCTAGTATCGTGTCGGCAACAACCAGACTATCAATTACCTTGCTTTCAGTCGCAGCAGTCGTTAGCATGCTGATTGGTGTTGACCAGTTCGTTGGCGCTGTTTCGGGAGGCCGCGTGGATCCCTTGAGCCTTTTGCTAAGGCCGCTGACCACAAGGCGGCCGATGTCAGTCTTCGCAGTTCTTTCAGCATCGGATATGATGCGCATTGGTTTCTACCGACTCGGAGAGGGCGTTTCCGCGTTACTTGGCATAGACAATATAGAATTCGATTTGTCAACCGCATTAACTTTTGCAGGAGGCGTTCTTGTCGCTATTGTTGGCTTCGAGCATTTAATTTACGCTATCACCAATGGGGACGTGAACTTAGCCCGCAGGATCACAGGAGACCTCCAGCCCAGAAGAGGTTTCGATGCAGAAGCATTTGAACTTGAGACGATTGTCACCGAAGGTCGAGAATCACCGGGACCGAGTGCCCCATTAGCAATAGAATACGACTGCGCCTCATGTGGTGGTAATGAGGAAGGAGACAATGATGAGGGGCAGCAGGGAGCAACAACAATGGGATCCGACGCCTCAACTGTTGATGGTAGTGAGAGAGGAGACAGTGATGAGGAGGAGGAGGAAGAAGTTGTGGGATTGGGTATCGCGATTGCTGGCATGCGCACGGGAAGCAGTGATTGGGGATATGGAGCACAACACTTCGTCTCCACTGATGATGATGGGGAAGGAGACGGTGATAAGGTGCATGGAATGACGAAATCCGACTCCACTGGGGATGATGGTACGGAAGAAGGCGTTAGTGGGGAGGAAGAAACGACCGGATCCGGCCCACCTAGTGACGGTGAAGGAAGAGGAGAGGGTGATGAGCCGCAAGGAATGACGGAATCCGACTTCACCAGTGATGAAGATGGAGAAGGTGGGGTTTAAGGATCAACGAGATCCATCTACACTCTTGGTGATGACGGAGCAGGTGTTAGTGAGCCGAGCGGATCACTGCACTTCCTCTACGTGACTGCTGATGAAGGAGAAGGCTCTGATGAGGATGAAGGATGAAGATGATCCGACTCCACTAGAGATTGGTGGTGAGGAAGGAGACAGTGATGAGGAAGGAGACAGTGAGAAGCTGGAGGGGGAACGAGCTATGGTATCCAATTTCACGAGCACTGGCAGAGGCGCGAGACACAGCGATGGGGAAGGTGAAGCATGGGGATCCGGTTCCGGTGATGTTGGTGAGGGAGGAGACAGTGTTGGGCAGGATAAAGCAACGGATTTTCTCACCCTCAATAGTAGTGGTCGTGAAGGAGCAGGCGGTGATGGGGAGGAAGGAGCGACGGGATCCGACTTTACTAAGGATGCTGGTGAGGGGGAAGACAGCGGGGGGGATGGAACAGCGAAATCTGTCTCCCCTATTGGTGGTAGTGAGGGAGGAGACAATGCTGGGCCGGATGGATGAACGTCATCGGGTTTTAATAGTGCTGGTGATGAGGAGGATAGAGACGATACAAGGGGACGAACGAGGCAGATACTGCTGCGCTCAGTGCAGGGAGTAACCTGCTACGGATACAGCTTTTGTTTTGTAGAGACCCGGGCAGGCACTGCCTGAGGCATTGGGCTCAACCTTATTGAGCCTCCTTCCTTGATATTATAGCGCAGGAAGCCAGCAGATTTGGTTTCTCTTAGTGGTCAACTAGAGAAACCAAACTCCGTGGGTTTGCTGGAGGTTTTTGTTTGGTGCGTAGTATTGCTAGCTTAGTGGTGTGTTCCTTAGGGACATTGTACTTCTGTTTTTGCTGTATTTCTTTTTCGCGAGGCTTACAAGAGGAGGGAGTGGTTATCCACTGCAAAGGCTGCCTGGTGCCGCTCTGCCGCCACATCTTCGCTCTTTCTTCTTTGCAGCTATCGTGCTGTTGGGGCCTCTTTTTCCTTCACTGGCCCTCTGCATAGCTGGTTTTATGTGTCAGGCTCTCTATGTGTTTTTGCATATTCAGAGCCCTGTATATTACGAACAGTGAACTGCCGTCAAACAGGCGACAGCTCGT
>NPHX01000061.1:90557-108017 GCA_002271815.1 Eimeria falciformis | reverse complement strand
TGTTCTGTTTGCATATGAAATCATTGAAATATTGGGATATTGTTTTATAAAACATTTTGTAAGTTGTGAAGCGCCGCCAATAGCAGTTGTGCCAGTCTCCCACCAGTCACCCAATTAACCTGAACTGTATCCACTATCGCCTGTTTTGCAGCAGCAGCTCCTCCCGCCAATCCGCAGGGAAAACAGCAATACACGCGCCTTTCCTACCTCCCTATGTACCTCGGATGAGAGCAGAAGGCTCTTGTATACGTATACGATGATAATGAAATTGTCCAGAGAAAGCAAACCCTGTTCTGCATGCCATAGCCACCTTCAAACCATCCGCTTTTCTGGGCGAACACTCCCATTGGCACTTTTAGCAGCAGCTGCAGAAGAAGCAGCGAAAGCAGCAGAAGAAGCAGCAGCAGCATCAGCAGCAGGAATGAGACTTGCCTGGGAAAGGCAGGATAGTCATGAAAGTGTCTCTCCTGCGGCACACTCCGTCTACCCAAAGGAGAGCACGCAAAACTTAAGGCTTCTAAGACGATAAAGAGACCCACAAGTAGAAGGGCCGCCATTCCCAGCAGAGAGGAGAGCAGCAGCAGGCCCCATGTCTCTTGTCCGCTTAGCAGGGGCTGCAGCTGCAAAACAGGCAATAGTGGATACAGTCCAAATTACTTGGGTTAATTGGGTGATTTGTGGGAGTGCTTCACAACTTTCAAAACTTTTCATAAAACAATATCCCAATATTTCAATGATTTCATATGCAAACAGAACAATTGGCTGAGAAGGTAGCGGCTGTCCTTTAATGACGAAAGGAGCAGAATAGTTCGCTTAATAGCAGCATACTGTTGCTTCTGCTACTGTACTTCGGGCAGCATGCGACTGTTCGGCTGGTCTACTGTCTCCTCCCTGTTTCCCCCCCAGGTAAATGCGTGCTGCTGGAGCATCTGATTTTGTCTGTCGTCTTAGGCATAGATTTATTCTGTTCTGGGCCTCCCGGCCAAAGGGGTGAATGCCCTAGTATGTGGAGTAAGTACACTGCACTTGCTGCTATTCAGCGCTGCAGGCGAAATGAAGCAGCGAAGCACAATCTCTGGCGTGTTGTGGAATCGTTGAAACTATCAATAAGCTGCACTGTGTGACTTTCCATTGGCTCAGTTCGTACCTCGTCTCTAGCGTGAGACTTACAGCAAGCGACGTTACAAAGAAAAAAGCACCCCTTGAGGTGCCCAAGTCAGATCGTGTACGGACAGGCATATACACTTGAAACTCGTATCACTTGATAGTGACGGGTTTTACCAATTCGAACCACAATTGCTATATATTCGATGGAACGAGTTTCGGCGTACATGTGTACCTAAGTTCGCAGAATTTCGCCATCAAAGAGATATCTCGGAAAGTTCTATCACACTGAAAGAAAATAAGGCTTTCCGTGGTTCATTATATATATTAAAAGCTTTTACAAGGGTCGCCGAGCAGAATGAAAGCTGTGATGCTTTGCATGCTGTTTCGGTAGGAAGAACCTCAAAAACAAAAAAAGCACCACGTCATCCAAATGCTGCGCGACGCTCAGGCGTTTCGCCAGAAAATTCGCCGCAACGCAACGAGCAAGGGCCTTTACCCCCGCTCACGTCCTCACCATCTCAAATTCCAACGTATTGCTGATTAGGTGCTGGCCTTCGAAACAGGAAAACGCAGAAAAAAAGGTCTTTCTGCTAGTCTCCCGTTTTCTCAGTCAGTCACTGACTGTAAGGGGTAAGAAAGAGACTTGCTATGAATATGTAAAGGACCAATTCTTCGCTCCCCAAGGCTAAGTACAGATTGGTCTCTTTGCTCCCCAAATTCTTTACCAAGGGCACTGCAGAGGCAGTCTCACAACATTTGCTGCAACGCAGCTAGAACGGACTTGGCCACTATCTTCAAAAGCAGGCCCTTTCCACCTTCATCCCCTCAAATATAGAAAAAATAAGCACATGCAAATCAAAAATCTCCTTTAACACTGATTTGCGAAATACGATAATACGCCGTCACGAAATAAATAGCCTTACACACGTCCCACGCCATTTCACGCCTACCCCTTAATGAGGGTTTGGGTGGGAGCTCGTAAGCACGCAGCGGCTCCTACTGTCCTCCGTTGTGTTCCAGCGTTCCTAATGTCTGCCGAGCGATGAAACAAGTACACACATGAGACTGAATGTTCCCTGTTTCTCATTCGTCGTCTGTCGCGCTGAGCACAAGGCCCCTGTATACGCCATTTGGGATGTTCATAAGTGCCGCATGCGTTCCAATCTCCACAACCCGGCTGCCTTCTCCGAATTCGTTTTGCAACACCACGATCTTGTCTGCTGATTTTACAGTGGAAAGTCTGTGGGCAATAATAATGGTGCTTCTCTTCGTATCCCCTGAAACCACGCGGTCCAGAGTGGCCTGTACTTGCTTCTCGCTCTCTGCGTCAAGTGCTGAAGTTGCCTCATCAAGAATTAGTATCTTTGGATTTCGCAAAAGTGCACGAGCAATTGCAATTCGCTGCCGCTGACCCCCAGACAGCTGCGCCCCAGCCGTCCCGGCTAATGTGTTGTACCCATCGGGAAGAGCTGAAATGAAACCGTGGGCGTTGGCCATGCGCGCTGCCTCCTCCACTTCGAGCTGCAAAAGACACAACAGAGAGACAAAAACCTACGAGTGTCTGCATCCCTCAACTAAACATGAGATTTAAAAACATTTGCGTTTAGAGCGCAAGACTCTGCCACACCCATGCAGCCCTTTCGTTCCTTGCAAGGCCGTTGGCCAAATATCTATGGAAACATCACTCGTTATAACGACTTCACCTAACCTGCGTAGCATCCGGTTTTGAGTAGCGAATGTTTTCTCCAAGCGTCATGTTGAACAGAATGGGTTCCTGGCTAACAAGGCCTATGAGGGAACGGAGTTGCTTGAGGTTGACGTCTTGAATGTTTGTGGAATCCGTTCGGATCTCCCCTTGTTGATTTTCGAAATTCTCTTTCCCATCCGTGCGGATTGTTTTACTGGTTGGAAGGTCATAGAAACGAAGCAAAAGCTGCACAGCCGTAGACTTGCCGCAGCCTGAAGCCCCGACAAGAGCAACACTCTCTCCGGGTGCAATCGAAAAGGAAAGGTTTTTATACACACGTTGCTCGGGTCGTGAAGGGTATCGGAAGGCCACATGACTGTAATCAACTGCTCCTGTAAAGTCTCCGAGCATGGCTCCCCTAACGCCAGCATCCCGGACGTCAATGAGGGATTTTCTGTCTATGACGCGGAACACGTCGACCAGCGCACGTCTTGCCTTCTTTGCATCGGTGCTGTAGACCACGGCTATTCCCAAACCAGTCGCGGCGAAAACAAGAGGAAACACCGTGTTCAGCACTTCTGAGGGAGTGGCTTTCGCTTGGTTAGCAAGTTTGCTGCCGAACCAAAGAGCCAACGAAAAGACAAAGAACTGCATAGCCTGGGAAATTCCCCAAGAAATACCAAAGATAATCGCATTCCGCGCCTTCTTGCCCAACTCACTCGTCGCCGCTACCTCATACAGCTCAGCAAAATGCTTCTCTAGCCCAAAAAACATCACCACTCGAATGCTCTCCACTGTCTCGGCAAAAATCGCTGAAGCGGAATCCTTATTCTTCTTCTTCCTGCTGCCACCCGCAGCATTAAGCCCAGGCTTGCTGAGCTTGTGGTCGAGGCCCACAGCAGCTGCAGAGAGGAGAAACGTCGCTAGGAGCACCAGGGACAGCTGCCAGCAATTCCAAAATCCAATTGCAACTCCTCCCACGACGGTGAAGAAGGCGTGGAAAAGACTGACAAAATTACCCGTTGCTGCCGTAGTCACCACTGCGACATCCCCAGCCAGAATGGTAACGAGTCCTCCTGTGTGGTTGCCCGGTAGGTCAAAAAAACCCACATCTTGATGAACCAAATTATCAAAGGCCTGTACTCTCAGCATCCGAGACAAACGCGATCCCAGGTATTCCTTGCAGTACTGCTTCAAAAGCTCCACGGGAAATCGCACGAGGCAATAGATAAGCAACAAAAGAGCCCAGAAATTCGTCTCATCTCGCAGTTCTTGAACATCGGGTTTGAAAAGGACAGTCAGAAAATGTCCAAGCAGCAGTCCAAACAAGGGAAAGCTGATACCAGATAAGGCAGAACACACCACCATAACAGTGAAAACAAACCAATGCGGTTTCAGCATCTTGACGGCCCGTGTGAGACGCGCAGTGTTTTGCTTGTCTGCGCGCATAGTTTTGCTGCTGAGATGGGCCAACAGGCTCGGCGTCTTCGACCCCACTGCCGATTCCAATACGTCAAAAACTGAGGGGCTTCCCTCCGGAGGCCCCGTCATCAGCACTTTGTCGTCTCCCTCCGCTCCCTCTGCCATCCCGTCAATGCATGCTAGAGCTCCAGTCGTTGTCGCAGCGTCTGCAGATATAGCGGAAGAGGGGCTTTTTGTCACAGGCTTAGCATCAACATTTGCTTCTGCATGAGATTGAGACTGGAACAGGTGGTAGTATAACCCCTGGGTATTCTGTAGCAGCTCCTGGTGCGTGCCCCGCTGCACAACCTCTGCGCCGTTTCCCCGATTATCAAGAACAATGATTTCGTCGACTCCCTGGATAGTTGTCAAGCGATGGGCCACAATGAGAGTGGTGGATTTCGAAGTCCGAATGACTTCATCGAGAGCCTCTTGAACTTTCTTCTCCGATTTCGCGTCCAGAGCGGAAGTTGCTTCGTCTAGGATCAACACCGCGGGCTTCCTCAAGAGAGCCCTAGCCAACGCAACGCGCTGCTTTTGACCTCCAGACAGTTGTGCCCCACCAGTCCCGCACATAGTGTTGTACCTGAGAGGCAAATGGTCCACAAAGGCAGCCACATGGGCTTGCTTGGCTACTGCCTCGACCTCAGCGAACGTCTTCGGGGTGGCACTCCCGAGCCGAATGTTTTCTTCAATCTGCATGAAGACAGGCGGCAGAAGAAGCCCATCAACGAATGTCAACAAACAGAGTTCGCCTTATGTATTCAGACATGAGGGGGGAGGAGAGAGCGAGATGCAACTTGGATGAGACAGGAGGAGACATAGAGCAGTGGGAAAGAGGGTGGCGGAGAAATCGACGGAAACACAACAAAACGCACCGACACGGAAAACAGACGAGGCTCTTGCATGACCACACCGAGGCGAGATCGGTACCATCGCGTGTTTAAAGATTTCAGATTCCTGCAGAAGTGCAGCGCAGCTATCATGCCGAAACAGTGCAATAAGGAAGTTAAAACCAAATCATAAACAAAACAAACAAAAAGCGCATTCAAGAGGAAAAAGAAACAGCTCATGCAATTACAGGTGAAGGAACGTTGCGTACTGCAGAGAATGATGGCACATAGCCACAGCCATGGCTAGCTAATTGGCTAGAACATGAATTATTGAAAACTCACTTGCCAGATATTGAAACTGTTCCTTGCAAAGGATCATAAACGCGTTGTGTCAACTGAAGGAGAGTCGATTTTCCGCAGCCCGAGGGGCCGACGAACGCCACGGATTTCCCCGCTGGAATTCTCAGAGAGAAGTTCTTGAAAACGACAGCGTCTGGCCTAGATGGGTAGGAAAAGGTGACGGAATCAAAAACCAAATCGCCGTCAAGAGGCACATCTTTCTCACCCTCTTCGCTCGTGGGATTGATTTTTGATGGTTCATCAATGGTTTTATACAGATCGGCTGCTGCCTGAACAGCTTTAAGGAAAAGTGAGAGGTTTTCGATCATATTCCCAAGTGAAAATGCAGATATTAACATACACATAGAAATAACAAATGCACTCCCTGCCTGAAAATCCGGGCGAGGCCATTCTGTGGGAGGGCCTTCGAAGACCTCTCCCCCAGGAGGCAGCCCGTCGAGAAGCTCCTGCATGCTGTCCGCCGCCTTCCGTCCACTTAGATAAAACACCAAGGTAAAAAGGGCAAAGACCGTCATAATGAGGCCTCCTATTCCACAACCCGAGATTAGCCCACCCCAAATACCCTCCTTTTCCGCCTTAGTGACGAGAACTTTGTACCTTTCATTTGCAGACTTCTCGCCCCCAAAAGCTACAACTGTCCTGATGCTTGTGAAGGTCTCTGTGGCAACAGCCCCTGCCTCCTCCAAGGCCTTATTGACTTTAACACCAGTCGTACGCACTGCCCAGCCCAGCAAACAGGCGAAAATCATGGAAGGAATAAAACCCGCGAGGGCACAGAGGGAGATAGACCAGGAGGTCGTAAATGCGATCACAATTGCCCCAATTATCATCGCAACGTTGCAGGGAATACCCACAAACTTCATGCCAAGCCCATCCCGAACGTCCGTCAGGCAGACGTCCAAACGAGAAGAAAGAGCTGCGGAGTCGTTCGTGTCGTACCACTCCATAGACTGGTTAAGTACGGAGGCGACATATTTACACCTAATGTGAGCCGTCAGGCGATCCGCCACAAACTCCATCGAGAAGCAAGCAAGAGCTTGTAACACCAAACAGAGAATCCCAAATATCGCCATCTTCTTCACAGTGTCATCGACGTCCATTGTGGTGTTCAAGCTGTTTATAGTATCCCCGACGGAACGAAAAAAGTACGGAAGCAAAACCCCAGCACCAGCAGAAGAGAAGAATCCTATAACCAGCAACAACATATCTAAAGCATTTGCATCGCGAAAGGGAAGCAGGAAGCTGGTCTTTGACTTCTTTGATTTCCGCGGCCCCTTTGGGTAATCAGCAGAAGGTGTGGTCTCCATTGTCGTTTTGCCGGTCATAAGTGTTCAAAAAAATTAAAAGTCACAAGCGATTAAAAAGTTCACGCGAGAAAGGCACGATCGAACTTATAAAAGCATAAAAAACCCGATCCCTGGGAAAAAAAAAGAGCCGCCTTTGCTCTCGATTCGAGTAAAACTCACGCTAGTATTTTCAAATTATGTGGAAAATAAAACAACTACGGAAACCGAAACTCGAGGCTGAGACACCATGCGGTGGTTGAGTGGGTAGTCTTGCTCTGGTGGGGCTATTTTAGGGAGGCGTCTGCCTTGAGATAAAGCTTTTAGCAGCCTTCTATACAGCCTTCTGCTGCAACTAAAGTAGCAACTATTCCAGCTTGAACTCCAATGATGTTGCATGGAGAATAATGGTCGAAATAGTTTCGGAGGTAGTTAAAATGAAGCGAAAGGCAGGGAATTCCTCCTGCCAGTGTTTGGTGGCCAATAGTGGAGTGCAGCTTTGAAGATTTTGTTCGGGATGCGCCAGTACTTTTCTCCACTCGAAAGCACAAGGGGTTTGATTAACATTTAATTAAGATACAAAACGCATTGTATAAGCGTTTTGTTTATCCATTTGGCATTTTTGGCCATCCACTAGAAGATGTGAAGTCCCGAAGACGGTGACAGGTGGAGGCCAATTTCGTGTTTTGCTACAAAAGGACAGGACAGTGCTTAGCTGCGTCGGTGGCTGGCATTGCTGACAAATGGGATTATTTATTCTTGGCCTTAAAGGCATACTTTCTCTATTGGTTTGCCTTCTAGTCTATTATATGTCCTTGTGTTTGTGGATGCTATGAAATGGTTTGGTGACGCAAGGATATTGGGAAAGAAGGTAGATTCAAATATTTAGCCGTGTCTTGATATGCTTAGAGACAGTATTTGGGTTTTGGGGCGTTGCCAAACTTTTTGGGAGAAGAATCGCGAATTGTTGGTATTGGACAAACAAGCGCACAGTTAGGGCGGGCGTAAGTCTACTAATGTTGTTGATATGTTTCAATGGCGTCATGGCGCTTGCTGTATTTGGAGTAGGATTTTAAGCACTTCAGTTTTATTGCATTCCCTTTCTAGGAGGTGGTAGGCGGCTTCTGGTCTGCAGCTGCTGACTGACCAACTGAACACTGACCCATTCGTTCTTCCTTTAATATTGCGCTGCGCGCCCTAAAGACAAACTAAAGCTACAATACTAAAGACAAACCAAAGCAAGGAATTATAGCGACAGGAAGGAGCAAGCGACTTTTCACTGCAGAGCAATAAAAAGCCCAGAAGACACTATGCAGAGATTCTCTCTAACCCTACGTCGAGCAGCCAACAGGCCCTTGTTGACTAAGACTCTACCGGGATGCTCATTTACGGAGACCGCGAGACTTAAAGGCTTTGTCTGCTTTAACTCTGATTTGGGATTCAATTTCCCGTACAGCGCTTTTATTTATGTTCTAGGTAGTTTGGGAGCCTTTCTCATATACGTTGGCTGTAGCATGTTAATGCGCATGGTCTCGCTTGCAATCTTTTGGTATTTGTTATTACTTAGAATTGCCCCAATTAGTGTCCGAAGTTATATATGAATGGAAGGGTTGAGCCTATTTATGTAAGGAGCATTAGGCAAGCTCCTCGAATTGTACGTGAAGACTTAAGGGGGCTCAAGGTGCAGCTGGCCTGCACCTTGGCCGCATCGTGTTGTCGCCTGGCTGGGCTAAAGTTTGCATGGCATCAGAAAGGCAAGCGGGATAAGGGCAGACTTTACAGGTGACGACTACCTGTTCTTAAGTTTTAGTTTCCTGTTAGTACTTATGGGCCGTTTGCAGAAGCCGAAGTACAAGCAAGACCTGGCATCCCCGCATAAAACATTAACCCAAGCCGTCTCTATTTGCCGCGTAGTGTGTGGGTAACTGTATGGCCTTAGAATAATGGAAAAAATAGGGAATTTGGGTGATGGGGGGCACATGCTTCTCCACTGTGCAAAACAGCTCTGAGACCTGGCGGTTGTACTCCGAAGTTTCTATGCGTATTCCCACGCCCACTTCAACGTCTCGTTGCCTCTACATCTGTACAGTAGACGCCTCTCGTCTGAGGGGAGGAAATCCATCGATGTGTTTGTAGGTGTGCAATACGCTTCAGGATGAGAAAAGTTGGGCTGATCGGCACGAGTTGCCAATTTAAAAAGGCGTCTAGATTCCTACAGACCCTCCAAACGATTGCGGCGCAAGGAGAGGCATCACATGCTATCTCATCTGAGCGATTAGGTTGGACATGAAAAAAAGATAAAACAAAAAAATTCACACTACGGCCAGTAGTGATAATTCTCTCTCTAGCTTCAGCTACCAGAGTAACAGAACTCGTACAAGCACCTACTTTGGTGCTAATCTTAACCAGAAGCCTCTGCGTCCTCCCCAGCAGCAGAAACGAATCCTGTCTATCATGTCCACCCTTTCCCAGATAGAAGCATAAAAAAAGTAGTGAAATCGACAGAGACAGAGAGATTGGGCTAAACAGCGAGAGAAAGACATAACAAGAAGTTTTGTACTGCTGCTAGTAGTGTTTACCCAAATACTTGCAAACCCCTAGGCCTAAACCTTAAGCCCAGAACCCTCAGCCCCAAATCCCAAACCCTAAACTCAGCCCTATCATCTAGTGGGGAAGCGCACAATCGCTCAGCCTCTAACGCGAATCCCCACGCACAAAACCCTACGCCCTAAACCCTAAGCCCTAAACCCTTAACCACAGGGTTTAAAATCCCAATCCTAAATTCAGCCCTATCGTGCCTAGCAGTCAAGACTAGCTAGCAAGTCAGGGACACCCATTTTTTGAAGGTGCTCCTTTGAGGTTTCCACCGCTTGCCAGCAACTTAACGTGAGAATAGGAAAGTAGTTTGGAGGTGCAGGTAATTGTTTGCAAATCAATGCAAAGCCTAGAGCAAAGCACCAGAGGTGGGGCCCTCCCCTGCATGCAGCGTTTTGATGTTATTTTGGGGCTTGCTGTTCAACATGTTCAGTTGCCACACGGACTCAGAGAGGGCAAGTGCATGCCAAACTCAACCCTTAAGCGCTTCATGCAATGGGGTTCGTATGCAATTGCAGCGTTGGTTTCCAAACCTTGAACTATAGCCTCAAAACCCGAAATCCTAAACCCTGAGCTTCAAAGAATGTCTAGTTCGAGACTGTGGCTATGTCGGCGTCTGCGAAAACGCGGGAAAGCAACGGCTAAGAAAAATGTTTTAAATAAAAGCATTTTTATAAGCTCCAGTAAACGGCGGCTGTAACTATAACGGTCCAAAATAGTTACTAGACAGCCTAAAAGGCCTAATTATGCAATTGTTGCTCAAAAAGTAATACTATTATTTTGCCAACAATAATTAATATTAATAATGATGAAATCTCTATATACACTTACTTTTAGTGTTGCGTTCAACACCTTTCACTTCCTCTAGAACTTTGAGGTTTTTAAGATAAATATCCTTGGGATGGAGGAGTTTTTTCTAAGCTTTGCTGCACCCCGAAAGGTCCTTTAAAGGATTAAATCGGTAGGGTGTCTGGGACGACGAGCGCTTCGATTTCCACAAGACGGTCAGAGAGACTTTGCTCTCTGCTGGGGTGTGCAGAGGGTGAAGCTCCGCGGAGCAGGTTTCCATAAGTCCCCAAGGAGACGCAAAAGGAGACAAGTCTTCGCGTATCCCTAAGGAGACTGTGCAGGTGGGATCCCTGAAACGTCTTCTCCTGTTGCAGTGTCTCCTCAGCTTGCTTGTTCCCTGGCACCTATCCTGAAAGAGCGAATCCATCAGGTGGAAGGCTGGCGTCGCATCTGGAAGCAACAACAGGCACGCACTTGCACGTGAGAGAGGCCATCTTCAACTTATCAAGTCTCTCCCAAAGGCCCGCCTGCGCTGTCGCTGCTGCCGAACTTGCTCGAGCTGCCACTGCGTCATACGCCGCTCCTCCTTCCCACAAAACTGAAACAGGCAGCACACGCATCAGCAACAACCACAAAAAAAAGTTCACCAGCTAGCTGAAGTATACAGCAAAGGTCACCACATCCTATCTACCATCCCACTACTCAGTGCAGCGCAGCAACAGACAGGCGAATGCCAACAGGATCTCCTGCTGCAACTGTTGCTGATAGAATTCCAGAAACAACTAGGAAAGACGATCCCCACCAGCAAACGAGCCTGAAGCCTCAAAATCCTCAGGGAGTCGGCCAAGTCTGCAAATTCAAACGAACCCTAAACCCTCAGCATTCACTATCCCTAAACCCTAAACCCTAAACTTTAAATCTTTTGGCAGAAAGATATGGGAGAGCCCGCAGCTTCTTAAGGCGCACCTGCACGCGTGTTGCGCCTGAGGCAGCAGCAACAGAGAAAAATGGCGCCGTCATCGAGACGCAGCCAGAGACACCAGCAGTAGCAGCAGCAGCATAGAGCAACAGCAGCAACAGCAGAAAGCAACAGCAGCAAATCTCTTTACCAATCAGAGGCAGAAAAAGCGCGTGAAAGATTCGTAAAAGAGCCCCATCGGGGATCATGACAGAAGTGTCTCTTGTAGGCAGCAAAGAGACACCCCGCAGCAATTCCCCCCAAGTGGCCAGCCCAAGAGACACCCTGCAGCATCTTTGCAATTCTCCCCGTTCCGAAACAAGACAGCAAATAGCAACACCCATTAATGACGAGGTTTAGCTGAGACAGCTGCAACGCTGTCAGCATCACCCCTGAGAGAAACGCAGGAGCAAAAGCAGCAGGAGCAGCGTGCAGACAGATGAACAGATATGGGCACGGCGAAGCCACGGAAAAGAAACGGAAAAAGGAGGAAGACCGCTTTGCCCTGTCCCTCCTACCAGCGGAGCATTGAGGCTGGTGTTACACCAGCAGCAGCAGCAGCAGCAGCAACAGAAGCAGCATCAGCAGGAATCAGACTTGCCTGGGAGAGGCAGGATAGTCATGAAAGTGTCTCTGCTGCGGCACACTCCCTCTACCCAAAGGAGACAGCATGCAAAACTGGAGGCTCCCAAGACGGGAAGGAAACTCACGCGTAGATGGGCCGCCACTCCGAGCAGAGAGGAGAGCCCCAGCAGGCCCCACACCTCCTGCCCGCTCAGCAGCGGCTGCAGCTGCTGCAGAAGCAGCTGCAACAAAAGCCAGTTCATAAAAAAGTGAGGCAGACTCGCGTGGCTCAAACCTGCGCGGCAGCAGCAGCAGTAGCAGTAGCAGTAAGAGAAACGCGCTCTCGGTGTCTAGCTGCTCCTAAGGCCTCCCTTGTGTGTAAAAGGTCTTTTAAGTCAAAAGGCCCTGCTCTCTCTTGGGGAAAGCGCAGAAGACAGGAGAGACAGAAAGAGACAAAAGACTAGGAGACAGTTTCTGCACCGCCTTGGAAGGAGTTGAATGCGCCAATAGGCCACTTGGGGTTTAGAGACGGCTGGAGGCGACTCCCGTTGCTGCTGCTGCTGCTGCTGCTGCTGCGTTTAGGAGACTTACTGGCAGTAAAGAGGGTGTGGAAGCGCTTGGCCTGCAGTGCCTCGCGTGAGGCCGTGAAATGCGTAAGCAGAAGCTGCTGCAAGCGGCTGCCCCAAGGTTTGCTGCTTGCTACAGAGGCAGCACGCCACAAAAGAAAGATCCCCGCGCTGGCACCCAGCAGAAGTTTAGAGACAGCCGCAGAGCTGCTCCACACATTGAGGTCTTGCGGCTGCTGCGTGCGCACATGTGGGGGCTGAGGCTGAAAAGACAAAAATTCCTCAAAGGGGGAGGCCAAATCGGACGGCCAGGGGCTCATAGGCGCAGAGAGGCCCCAGGACCACCACGGATCCTCATTGGGAACCCCCAGCAGAAAACCCATCCTCTTGCTGCTGCTGCTGCTGTTGTTGCTGCTGCTGCTCGACGCCCAGCCCGGCCAAAACCAACTAAAATAGCTCCGCTCAGCAGCAGCAGCAGCAGCTGCTGCTGCTGCTGCTTCCTCGTCCCTCCGCCGCCGCTCCAAGAGCCAAGAAAAAGCAGCAGCTCCCCCAGCAGCCAGCAGCACCACAACCCAAGGACCCCTCCCACCCCCCAAGACTCCTTCCTTGCCAAGGCGGGGCTCATCCTGCTGGCAGGGCTGCTGTTTCTGCTGCCGCGTTGCTTGCTGCTGCCTCTGCCACGCAGAGGGAAACTGAGGTCTCAGTGAAGATTCCCAGTGGCTGGCCACTGCCAGTCCTCTACCTCTAGTGCTGCTGAAGAGAGGGGAGATAAACACGAGACCCTGAAAAGGGCTTTTTTGGACAAGTCCGGTGGAGCCTAGCTGACAACGCGGGTGAGGGCGGGCCAGCCTGCTTCCTCGTCTCTGAGGCCCTTCAGAGGGAAACCCTACGGGGCACAAGGAAGAGGTTTTGGCTAAGCAGGGAGCTCTTCGGGGGCCCCCACACCTGGAATCGGGCTGCGGAAGAAGAGAAAGTCGCCGCTGCTCTAGCTGCAGCTGAGGGGTGCTCAACGCGCAAACTGAGGTGTACGTGCTGCCAAGGCTCCTTCCCAGCAAAACCGGCAGAAACACCACTGGCCCTGCTGCTCGTGTTGGCCCCGAAAGCCGCTGAGCAGCAGCAGCTGCCGCTGCTAGTGTTGCTTCAAAGTGCCCATTAAGAGGTAAGGTGCGCCTGGCGGCAGAGGCGAAGGCCCGAGGCCGCTGAAAAAAACGCCACATAGTTGGAAATATCCGCGCTTTGTCTTTTACATTTGCTTGGTGTTTTCATAAGGGGCCCTGCAATGTGAGGAAGGGCAGCCAGCAGCCCCAGGCTCGACGCGTGAGGCCCCCAATTCCGAAGGACCCGGAGGAGAGAAACAGCCAGACACTGTTTCTATTTAACAAAAAAAAGGATTTAATAAACAGAGAGAACAAACAGGTGCGTACTAATGTTGCTGCTGCTGTTGCTGCTGTTCTCAATAACGGGTTGAGAGCGTGGGGCCAGGGCCCCCCTTAGGGGTGATTTCAAGAAGCACATGAGGAGAGGCCTTAAGATAGCTTTGTCAAATGTACAGAATAAAGATGTCGCATTAATGTATTTTGTCTGAGACTAAAGAAAAACTCGAAACGCTAAACCAGTCAGTCCTCGGCAGCACCAGCTCACCAATAGCATCAGGGGCAGGTTGGAACATTGAGGTCTCGGTGTATCCCTTAGTCTCTCGGAGTGTGTCTGCTATTTAAAATAGTACAATTGCATGCGTTTTGCTTACGCTGAGCTGGGGTTTCGGGGATGCCAGGATAGGGGTCTCTGTTCAGCTGCCGTGACTCCTGTTGGTCCTCCCTGCGGGTGCAGGTTTGAGGATGAGTTGGGGAGGCGAAGGGCTGCCAGCTGTATGCTTACAGCTATGCCGATGAAGTGCTTCAATGCAACTAAACAAACGCCTCTTTTACCGGCAAGCCATGGGGTACGGAGACAGGAGAGGCCCTATCGCAATAAATCAACTGGAGAGCAAGCAAACAATCGCAAAAGCTTCGGTCTTTTGTTAGGGTTTAGGGTTTAGGGTTTTTAGCAGAGACCAAGCCACTTGTTCTCTTGGAAAGAGGCAGGGAGCTGCCCTGCAGGCCTCTACAGGAAGAAGGGTTGGTATGGCGGCCTCATTTTTCAGCAGCTGTCCGTTTCTTACTATCTCTCTACTTGTCCTTGGCAATGCTTTTGTATTGTATCCTTTTCTGTCTCTTCCTTTCTGTCTCCCTCTGGCTGCCCGCCTGTCTGTCTCCGGCGTTCACACAAAAGACAGAACTAGAGACTAGCCGGCCGAGATAGAGACGGAAAGAAAGATAACTAAAAGAATAAGCATTAGCAACTGAAAAGACAAAAAGCCACAGAGACAAAGGAGCTCCCTGCTTCTCAAGTTCAACTCGAAGACGGTGCTCAAGTTAATGAACAATCGTTTTGTATGCCCCCTTAAAACGCAGCAAGAGGGTTGCTTAAGCTTTTTCCTCCTCCGTAGGTTTGGTTCAGAGGCCACTAAGGGAAAACTTCAGGCCTTTGCCAGGGCCTTGGTCCTTTGAGCAGACCAGGGCACCACAGGTAGCCAGTCTCTTTATTGGCTTTTGCATCAGCTAGCAGACAAGCAGCGCTGAACGCAACAAAAGTGCTTATTAAGCAAGAGAATAAAAAAAAGAAACTTTGAACCCTTGAACCTGCAACCCTCGCCTGTGAGGTGACCCTCATAGCCATCAGCTGCCGTTGAACGGGAGCACTTCCACTAACTCTGTCCCGGCCAACAAGCACCTCTTTGACGTTATGGAGGACAAATTTATCACGTTTAAGTAAAGAGGAGATCTCGTGTAGAAGCCTAGAAAAAGAAGGGAAGAGCTACTGTAAGCACGAATACGTTAGAGATAATTTAGATGCAAGCAAATGGCACAGCCTTGAAGCGTTCCCTCCTGCTGTGCACACCGCTACAGGCATAGCCAGACCATCCCACTGTAAGAAGTGGGCGCAGCACAAATGCTTCTGTCTTTTTTGGTGTGATTGCTGCCAAGTTGTCTATAAGTGGAAACACACTACGAATTGCACGGTGTCTTAGTGTGTGCTCACGCATGCGGGGGGGAAGAGCACTCGTTCGGTTAAGACAAAAGCATAGTAAACCGTAACGAAATGTAGTTGCTGAAAGCCGCTGAAAGTAGGAGAAAGTAGAGAGGCTCTGGAGGCAGGCTTTCCTGCTGACCAAAAACCGTGAGGCTGCACACGTGAGAGGGTTTTCCCGCTCTATCAAATTTTTATGTACACTTAACAAAATTAACTGCCAAAAACAATCCTAAGAAATCAAATTCATTCTACGGAAGAACTGTAGAAGCGCCAAAGAACCCTCCATGCGCCTCATGCTTCAGCCCTATTTTGGGTGCCCTTCTCCACTGTCTTATGCCTCATAGGAATTTCGCTCCACACGCAAAACCACTTTACTTCTTTTTTTATTTCCTTAATATTTAATTTTTAGTTTGCATTTATTGATTTAATACGGGGGGACGAGGAAGAAGTCGTTGGAAGCGCCGTGTCCAAAGTGGCCTGGCCATTGGTGTGGCATAGTGTCACTATGCAGCACCAGCAGCAGCATGAGATCTTCTTGCTCTAAGGGAAAGTCCCCTGCTTCAGAATTTGAGGGACAATTGACAAAATAGTTTTTATTTTGCAATATTCTGCATGCGGAGCCCGGGAAAGTAAAACAGACAGATGTGAGCGATGAGCCACATTGCAGCCTTCTCATAGGGAGGGACCATGTGGGCATTCAGGAACACTTTTGTTCGTTTTCCTTGGATTCTTTGAGGCTTGATTGCTTATTAATTCTTAAGATTAGGAAAACAACGGAAGTTAGCCAGGACACACCTGGTGTTGGGTGTCCCAGGCCTGCATCGAACCAGCAAAGAAAGTTCACCGTTATCATAAGGTTTGTGCCTTTACCACTTCATTTGTATCACCAAGGTGCAGCTAATGCAATCTCCGGCTGTCTGTACTGCAAAACCATAAGCAAAATCCAGGTGTACAGAGAGCAGAATTTGTTGGGCAGGAGCAGCAACAAGCACCGGCACTTCACACGCCAGAGTTGCTGCCGTGCAGCAAAACAAAAGGGCGCTTTTCGTCTCCTCACGGAGTATAGCTATCTCTCCACCCGTTGAAAGGGGTCCCCTGGGAGGGCCCTCTGTCTTCTACAGAAGCCGCGGTACTTTACTAACAAAAGAGTTTCTGTCTCTCTAAGCAGGGCTAGAAGACAGAGACTGTTCAGCGCGCTTTCCGTCTGCGTTGTCTCCCAGATCCTGTGGCTGCCCTTATTTTTGCATCAGTGGCTTAATGCCTTCAGCGGAGCGGTAAGGTACCTGCAGCGAATATAGAAGGCACGAAAATGTTGAGGCGCTGCTCCTCATCAGAAATCAAGCTCTTGCCTCTGTGCAAGAAGACAGACGCGCGGGGGTCGTGGGATCCTGTGCTAGGGGCCATGCTGGCGGATCAAAAGAGCACCGAGGATGGAGATGCTTCCCTTTCGATGCTGTCCTCTCTGGGCTCTCTTGACAGGAGCGACTCTGGCGATACGCTGGACAGGGACCTAAAGCGGCAGCAGCACAAACAGAATATGCTTACCTTGCTGCTGCAGCAGCAGGAGCAGCAGGCGTCTTATAGGAGGAATTCTAGCAGCCTTTATCTGCTGCTGCAGCAACAGCAGCAGCATCGCCTCTCCACTGAGCAGCACTCCCAGCAGAGTTACGAGCTGCCGCTGCAGCGCTTAAGCAGCAGCAGTCACACCGTAGACAACGCTGTGTGCCTCACCAGCACCAGCACCAGCACCAGCAGCACCATGTCTGCAGAAGCTGCAGCAGGCGTAGCAGCAGCTGCAACAGCAGCAGTGGCGGCCAAAAGTATGAAGCCTGAGGCAGAGCTGATTACGGAAGAGACGGTAGGTAGCATCTTCGACTTAGCTCGGCAGCTAGATAGCTAGCCAGTCAGCTAGCTAGATAGCTAGCTAGAAAACTAGATAGATAGATAGCTGTCAAACGCTTCGTTGCTTCTTTCTTTGTGTTTTCCCCAATGCACGCAATCAACGAGGTGTTTCTGTTGCCGCAGACACCTGAAGCCGATAGCTCCCTTCGGCCCTTCGGATCTTTTTCTAAGAACGGCGAGACGGCCTCACCCTGGCTCCTAAGGACCGTCTACTCCGCCAGCTCTCCTTCAGACAACGCCGACAGCAGCTACGCCTTCGCAGATCAAGGGTGCAGCATGACTT
>NPHX01000061.1:79904-90400 GCA_002271815.1 Eimeria falciformis | reverse complement strand
CGCCGCCGCCGCCGCCGCCGCCGCAGCAGCAGCAGCAGCAGCAGCAGCCCCAGCACCTTCCACCCGTCGTTTCGCGGCTGGCGGATGACCAGTGGCTCGTGAGGGACTTGCCAGAGCACCAGCAGAATGTTCTGCTTGATGGTCCTGTGCTGATGCAGCAAGACCAGATACAGCAGGAGCTTCTGCTGCAGCTGCGGCACCAGCAGCCCGTGGCGGAGCGTGAGCAGCACCTGCAGCTGCAGCTTCCTCGTCCAGCGGAGGGGCACCAGACCCCCGTACAGCAGCAGCAAGCCCTGGAGCAGCAGCAGCAAGTCCTACAGCAGCAGCCTGTGTTGTTTCTGGACCAGCAGCAGCTGGAGACACAGGAGATAGAGGAGCAGAGCGTCGACACACTGGTAGCCTTGGAAACATACAGCCTAACAGAACAGCAGCAGCAGCAGCAGCAGGTGTGCAGCCCCTTGCTAGACTGCCCGCCGCTAAAGCATGAGGCCTTATCTGCAGTAGACCAGCTGCCAGTGCTGCAGCAGCAGCAGCAGCAAGACCGGCTACTCCCGCAGCCTCTGCCCAGCCCGGTGCTGCATCAGCAAATTGAACAGCCACTTAAAGGGCAGCAGCAAAAGCATCTCGTGCAGCAGCAAGCGCTGCAGCAGCAGCAGGGCCCTTTTCCCCCGACGCAGTCTCAGCAGCAAATGCTGCTGGAGCAGCAGCAGCAGCAGAATTCTCTGCTGCTGCCACCTCCCGCATCTCGTGGGCTGAGGCCAGGCACAAGAAGATCACCACGCCCAAAGAAGCGGGCAAATTCAGGTCGGTTCCTGCTGCTGTTGTTGCTGCTGCTGCTGCTCTTGTTGCTGCTGCTGTGGTTGTTCTGCTGCTGCTGTTGCTGTTGTCAGCCCTAGCGACAATAGCAGCAACCACAGCAGCAGGTGCTGCTGCTGCTGTTCATGTACACCGTCCCACAGATAAAGGTGCTGCCGAGGCTTCAGTGACTTTGAAGAATGTATCTGCTGCTTGCTTGCTGCTGCTGCTTACTTGCTGCGGCTGCTTACTTGCTGCTGCTGCTGCTGCTGCTGCTGCACAGAGGGGCTTTTGCAGGAGATGTCTGGAGACGATTCGTGGGCGGAGGAGAAGTGCTTGCCGTCATCCAAGAGACAGAGGCAACGGCGTGTTAGGAGAGGCGGCAGGATTGTCTCCCCAGTCTCGTGCTCTCCTCCCTTGGGCCTCGAAGACGATCCCAACTCCAGCTCCTCTGTGTTCATCCCCGGTGGAAACACGGCACAGTTGCCGCTTTCAGTGCCCGGCTCTCCCATGAGCTCTGCTGCATGCGAGCTGCTGGACCTGCAGCAGGCAGAACCCCCTACGTCTGCAGCAGCACCAGCAGCAACAGCAGCACCAGCAACAGCAGGCAGCAGCAGCGGCAGCAGATTGGAGCAGCAGCTCACCCAGAGCTCGTTGCCACGGCAATTGCCTGAGCTAACAAACGGCTCGAAATGCATGCGTGGGGCCCCAAGGGCCACAGTGCAGCAGCTGTACGGACACACTTATGACTTAGAGGCCCTCGCGTTGCAAATCGACAGACAACCTATTGAGGAGATGGATCCCGGCGGGATCGACAGAACGTATCACCACGGAAAGAGATACAGCGTGGGAGACTTGGGCAGAAAACTGCTTCTGATTGCCGTTAGAGAAAGACTAGCGGTAGGGCGCATGCAGTGGCGGCAGCAGCGTATTCCGGTGTATCTCCAGCTGCTGCAGATAGCAGCAGCAGGCCTTGTTGGTATGTCTTTTTCGCGCCTTTCTAGGGTGTCTCTGTCTCTGTGCTGGTGCTGTCTCTCAGGCGGGCTCCTGCGGCCAACTCAAGTTTCTTACCTTGACGGATCTCTTCCGCCTGGCCCACGAGTTGGGGCTTTGGGAGTTTGCCCTTAAAGTTGCAATGGCCTACAAGGCTGGGTGCCTGCGGATAGCCAAGGGCCTAACTAGTAGTCCTTCTCATCCCAGATCTTTAGCTAACTGCAGCAGCAGCAGCAGCAGCACTGCTGCACCGGAGCAACAGTAGCAGCAAGAGGTCGCTGCCAGCCTCCTCTGCACCAAACGACGGCTACACCGCGTGGCCGCAGACAGCAGGTGATTTCGATCTCAGCAGTGGACGGAAGCCGAAAAGCCTCCTTTCTGTACAAGAGGCAAATCTACTGACCCCACAGGAACAGCTAGGTGGCTCCCGTAGTGCAGCAGCTAGCCAAGCTAGCTACGGTGTATTAGGACGGCATCAGGAGACACCTCTTGTGTGCCTTTAGACCGCGTGGCTCCAGAAGACAACACCAAACCAGCGGCCGCACCTACGCTGGCTTGCTAGCTACTTGAAGATGCAGCAGCAGCAGCAAAGCCTCGAGCACAAGCTGCAACAGTGGAGCTCCGGCTGAGTTGACACCTAGTTGCAGCAGCAGCAGCGCCCCAAAAAGGAGACGAAGGAGACAGTTGGAGACACCTCCGAGCGCAGCTTGTTTAGGCACAAGTGGCTAGAGGGGCCCCTCTTGTTTTTCTGCTTTTCGGGAGAGGAAAGGCAAGGGCCGTCTGCCGCTTTCCAAGCCTACTTCTCTGGTTGGTTCTCGTGTTGAAATGCTGCCAATACACCCTGGTGTATTTTCGCGCGTCTGGCTAAAATAATTCCAGCTACCGAAAAGCATGCTTGACAGGGGTCGCCTTTGTCTCCCTTCCGTAGGCTGGCCGCTGCCAAAGACGGAGAGAGAATAATGCCTCCGGCCCCGATTTAGTGCGCTGCCGTGCGTGCGCTTTCTTCTCCTTCCAAGACAACTGCTACTGCCCACAGTAGACCTGTTGATTTGCCTTTATAGAAACACTGGACACTGGTCCTCATATTTGGGGCTGGAGGCGTCGAAGGATGCATGCAGTCGGGAGTAGAGACGGAGAAGATAGAGCAACACGTGCGGCTTTCGGTGTTTCTTGCTGCTATCACTTTCGTTCTTCCTTTCGTGTCCAGCTGGCCACTGCATGCCGTGCTCAGTTATAACAGCCCCACCTAGGCTATAACAATAACCCTACCTGACCTTAAAACAATAGCCCCACCTTGGAATGGGCGTGTGGGGGCTAGAGAGCCTTCACTAATTTAGGCTGTTGCTTTTCTACTTATGATGAGAGACGGCCTCGCTGCTGCCGTTAGTGCTGTAGCTGCTCACGGAAAGAAATATACACAAATGGAAAGTTGTGTCCCTGCCTTGCTGGCAGCAACACGAGCATGCAGTAGCAGCAGCAGCTGCTGCTGCTGTTGCTGCCTGGTCTCGAGACGGGTAGACTACAGACAGCGGCACGAGGAGAAGACAGCACTTTTCTTCTAGCCTCTGTTGCACATTTTATTTCCGGACCCTTTGGGGTTTTCATCCTGCAACACCCGGGACGCAGCAGATGCAGCAGCAGCAGATGCAGCATAGGGCAGCTCCAAACAGCAGCAGCAGCAGCAGCAGCCGCTTCTCACCTTCCAGTCGTCCCACTTTCTCTCTTGGATTTCTTCGGCTTCCTTTGCCTGCGATGCAGCAGCGGAAGAAAGCCGTGGGGCCTTACCAGTATCAGCACATGCACAAAGATGGCTACACCTAGACACCCAAAATCATCTCTAATGTGTAGGATTTACACCCCGATATGGATATAACTGTTTATATGAATAAATAAATAAAATATATCTGCATGCAGATGCATATAGATAAGAACACATCCACAGAAACACATTAAAGTATACATCTGCATGCAGATATTAATACAACGGGATATAGAATATCGGGATGTCGAGCTGTAATGTACACCACACTGGCAGCATGCGTCCCACATCTCTTTGCAGAGACACCTGAGGCTCACCGCGCTGCGAGCCTCGCCCGTGGGATATTCGACGACCACTTTGGGCTTGGCGGCGCCAATCTGCTTCCTGAGAAACAAGCAGCACAATGTGAGCCACTAGCTAGCTAGCCAGAAGGTCTAGCTAGGTAGCCAACTGCGTCGCTACATCATCCTAGGAGCTAGCTGGCTAGCTAGCCAATACGCACGTCTCCATCTCCATTTCGATGTCGGCGCACTCGGCGAGGCTCATCGTGGGAAGATCTGAAGGCCCCGGAACGCAGATGCAAGCGATAGCTAGCTAGGGAGTGTGGTTAGCTAGCTAGGGAGCATGGCTAGGTAGGGAGTATGCCTAGCTGGCTTGGCTGTGCGACTGACTGTGTGACGGCTGGAACACGCGGGAGCGGAGGAAGTTGCGGACGTCTTCTCTGTTTCCCTGAAAGAGACAAAAGAGGAGACACCACAAGCCTTCTCTCTCTCCCTTGCAGAGAGAGACACACACACACGCAAAGCAGGCAGCAAAAGAAAGAGCCGAGACAGAGAGCAGGTGACAGAGAGAGACGGCAAAGCAAGTTGGTGCCCAGCCACAACAAAAAGATTTACTGCGCTTACAAAGGTCGCTGCCCAGGGCTTCGTTGGTGGCGGAGACTCGTTTCCTTTTGAGGTCACTGAGAACAAGACGCAAAAGAAAAAACCTTAAACCCTAAACCCTAAACCCTAAACCCTAAACCTGCAATGAGACTCACGGTTGCGAGCGGCCGCAGCCTTGTCGGTTGAAAAACGCATCATGAGAAGAGGCATTTCCTGTGTTCACAAACCACAAACCACAAACCCTAAACCCTAAACCCTAAACCCTGAACCCTGAACCCTAGCCTTCTCGGCAAGACAAAACGCAAACCCAAGACGCAAAACCCTAAACCCTGAACCCTAGGGCTTCGCAAGACGTACTTGCCGAATAAAATCGAGCTGCTTAAACGTCTCCTTGGCGCACCTGCAGAAGCAGCAGCAGCAGCAGCAGCAGCAACGGCAGTAGTATTACGAGGAGCAGCACTCCTTAGTTTACGGAAGCAGATCCGCTGGCCGGGCGTTTGAAGACATCAGAAAAGTGAGACAAAAAACATGGGGAAAAAAGACAGAAATAATCAGAAACATGAGACGTACAATTGCAGCAGCGCCAGGGAAAGCCGCCGTTCCTCGCAGGAGCTCCAGGTACCACCTGACGCCTTCTGCGACAACATCGCCTGCAGCAGCAGCAGCAGCAGCAGTAGCAGATCCTTAGGCCCTTGTCTGCTGCCGTTGTAAAGGCAGCCGCAGGCCAGACGCCTCTCCTCTGCCTGTCTAGTCCACATACGCTTTTCACCAAGTGCTGCTGCTGCTACTGCTGCTGCTGCTGCTATGAGAGCCCACCTTGATTTGTAGGCTCAGCTGCTTCTCAGCCCGCGCCGCCTCAATCAGTTTTGTCCTGTGCAGCACCACAAAATGCAAACCCTGCTGGCGCATGCAGCCCCAAACCAGTGCCAGCAGCAGCCACGGGAGACCCATTGCTGCTTTAGAGACAGACAGAAAACACACTAAAGACGCCTTTCTGTAGGCCCTGCTGTAAACCCTCTTCAAGCAACAACAGCAGCAGCAGCAGCGCCTTGCCTGCGTGCTGCGGGATCGACGATCCCATAGGGGGCGGAAGGCTTGGAGGGATCCGCCATGCCGTCCAGCGCAGCCTCAAGGCGAGACACTTCTTCCTTATCTAGCAACTCAGCTGCCTCTAGCGACTGCAAATATTCTAAGAAATATACCTGCAGCAGCAGCAGCAAATGCAGCAGCTGCATCAACATCGAGCTTCTCTTAAAAAGAGGCACTAAACGCAGCGGCACTAGGACAGACTCAGGTCAAGCGTGTAAGGCTTGTGCGTTCTTCGGTTTAGGGTTTAGGGTTTAGGGTTTACTTGGGCCTCGCGGAGGCGAGAGAGACGATCCTCCCGTTGGCCCGGCTGCTCGACTGTCATAATTCCCAGGCAGTGTGGGATCAACATAAACCTTCGCACAAAGCCCAAGCCCAAAACCCTAAACCCTAAACCCTAAACCCTAAACCCTAAGCCTTGCTGCATAGGGCAGGAGCTAATAGAGGCGCCAGTGGGGTTGAAGGCAAACAGGCAGCAGCAGAAAGGACAAAGGAATAAAGAATGCTGCTGATAATGAGGTTTGGAGGTTTGGTGTTGCTTGCCTTAGAAGGGGCGTAGAAATATCCTCAGCAGCCTCGTTAGCTGAGATGAGATGCAGCTGTCCGTACACCCGAGCCAGCAGCAAGAAGCAGCGGTACAAATCCATACTCCACCCCTCTTGTATCTCCCTGCTGCTGCTGTTGCTGCTGCTGCTGCTGCTGCTGGATGATGTGTTGGCTAGGGAAAGGCCTGTGTCTTTCTGCAGCTGCTGCAGGAGATCTTGTGGCAGCTGAAATCCGTCTCTGCTGCTGCCGTTGCTGTCATCGCAATCGTCGTTGCGAAGGTTTGAATGGCCTTGTAAAAAGGCCTTGAGACAAACGTCAAAAAGACACCCGAAGGCACTGCTGCCGCCTCCAGCCTGAGCCTCCTCCTCGGCTGCTGCCATCCTGCTGCTGCTGCTCCGGCTGCTGCTGCGGCCGTTTAAACTTAGAAGCAAAAGGAGCGCTAGAGAAACAAGCTGTCGCTGCTGCTGCTGCTGCTCCCGCTTCTGCTGCTGCTGCTGACACTTCTGCTGCTTGCTGCTGCGTCTGTGACTTCCAGCTTCAATCGCGGCCGCAAGCGGGACAGGCGCAGCACACAGGAATGGCTTAAAGTGTAACTGTACACTTCAAAAACACCTGCTGCTGCTGCTGCTGCTGCTGCCGACTCGGCTGCACAGCACAAAGGTTCCCACGCACTACCAACGCCCTAACTTGTAAGGCGCAGCTAACACAAGTCCGCTAAGTAAGAGGAACCAAAACAGCCTTAGGCTAAACCCTAAACTATAAAACTATAAACTTTAATCAAAAAAACACCTGGTGCTGCTTCTGCTGCTGCTGCTGCTGCCAGGGTGTGGTACTGCTGCTGCTGCAGAATGATCTGCAGCAGCAGCAGCAGCTGCTGCTACCAACAGCAGCAGCAGCAGCAGCAGCAGGAACTGCAGCGGCCGATGTCTTGGCGCATGTTTTGATTTTGCAGTGTATGTACACCTCGCGGAATAGCTCCATCGACTCACTGGGTCAGCGCAGCCGCGACTTGCTGCTGTAGCAAACGTATCAGCAGCAGCAGCATCAGCAGCAACAGCAGCTGCTGTTGCATGTCCCTCTTAGCCAGTAAATGACAAGCGTTTGTTTTCCTTTCTAGGAGTCTCTCGAGCGTTGCACAGAGCAGCTGCTGCAGTTGCTGTTGCTGCTGCTGCTGCTGCTCTTGCTGCTGCAGCACAGGAGGGAGGGCTTTCGCTGCAGCACGCAGCTGCAGCAGCAGCGCCTGCCTATAGATCTCAATGGTAAGGTCTTCCGTTGTTGTGACGGCCGCGGCAGAAGCTGGGCCATCCAGTCCCCTTACGAGCAGCAGCAGCAGCAGGAATCCCAGCAGCAGCAGCAGGAATCCCAGCAGCAGCAGCAGGAGTGGGGAGAGGATCTCTGTATACACTTGAGAGTGTCTCCCTGTGGCTGCCGTCGCTGGGCTTACGGGGATCGTCAGGCGGAGCTTTAGAGAGGGTTTATCCCCAGCTTACGATCCCAGCTCCAGCCACATTTCTGTCTCAGCCGCAAAATGGGTTTTGGGACGCGAGTCAGCCGGCACTTCTTCTCGCGCTCTGAGCGCGTGAAGGCGGTGGACATACACCCCACGGAGCCCCTGATGCTATCTGCTCTCTACGACGGGCATCTGAAGGTGTTCAATTATTCTTCTCTGCAGCTTTTTGCGGAGATCGATGTCTCCCCCCTGCCGCTGCGAGCCGCCGTGTTTGTAGCCTCTAGGGATATTATTGTCTGCGCTGGAGACGACTGTTCCATTCGTTGCTTTGCCCTTCACACCCAAGAGAAACTCCATGAGGTCCTCAATGCCCACAAAGACTTCATCCGCCACCTCGCCATACACCCCACCAAGGGCCTCGTCCTTTCCAGCAGCGATGATATGACTGTGAGAGTTTAGGGTTTAGGGTTTAGGATTTAAGCCTTGCTAACTCCCCTCTTTGCGCTGGATGTGCCTGTGCTTGTGGTTCCAGTCGAGAATAGCGGCTTTTGCCCAAGCGTTTAGGGTTTAGGGTTTAGGGTTTGCGTGCAGATCAAGCTGTGGGATATGGATCAAGGGTGGATTCGCCTCTGTTCTTTTGAGGGCCATTCGCATTACGTCATGCAGACAGCCTGGAACCCTCGAGATCCTACCCTCTTTGCTTCCTGTTCTCTCGACCGGTAAGCTTCAAACCACAAACCCTAAACCACAAACCCTAGCCCCTGCTAGTCTCTTCTCGACGGTAGGGAGCGGCGATCCTTGCGATGTTTCCAGATGCAGCACATGAGCACAAGCCTGAACGCCAACACCTGCCGCCCGTCTAAGATTTAGGGTTCAGGGTTTAGGGTTTGTGGGGTTTGTGGGGTTTGTGCGCAGATCGATTAAGGTGTGGGGTTTAGGCCATGCTATAAGCGGTTCGAAGGCCACAAGCTCAAGCGACGCTGTCATCAGCATGCCGCATTTTACTCTTCTGGGACATGAGCGCGGAGTGAATGCCATTGCTTATTCCAACTCGTAAACCCTAAACCCTAGCCTCCCTAAACACTAACTTATAAACCCTAACTTTGCTGAAGGAAAACAAGTGCTTCTTTCGTCCCTAGGATTTAGGATTTAGGGTTTAGGATTTAGGGTTTAGGGTTTAGCTGCATTTATGCTTCTTCAGGGGAGAGAGACCTTACTTGGTGTCTGGTGCGGATGACTCAACGGTTCGTGTTTGGGACTATCAGACAAAACAATGCATTCAGGTGCTAAACCCTAAACGCTAACCCTTCCTAAATCCTAAACCCTAACCCTCTCTAAACCCTAAACCCTAACCCTTCCTAAACCGTAAATCCTAACCCTCCCTAAACCCCAATGTTTTCGCAATCGTCTGTCCCACCTCCCCTGCAGCCCTGGGGTAACCCCCAGCCTTAAAGTTTAGGGTTTAGGGTATAGGGTTTAAAGTTTAGGGTTTAGGGTTTAGGGTTTAGGGTTTATTGTGTATAATGTGTTGGTTTCTTCAGGTGTTGCGTGGTCACAGCAAGAACGTGTGTTCCGTGTTGTGTGGTGGTGGCGATCCGCATGCATTGCCTGTCTTGTTCTCTGCTGGAGAAGATGGAAAGCTTTGCATGTGGCACGCTTTGACATACAAAGAAGAAGCGTCTCTGGATTTGGGGTTAGACAGGGTTTGGTCTCTTGCCTTGAGGCTCCCTGGCTCCTCCGGAGAGGGAGGAGTTGGAGGCCCTACGGGGCTGATTGTCGCGGTTGGCAGTGACGCCGGCACGCTCGTCCTTAAGGTCAGATTGCTTCTCTCTTCTTGCTGTTCTTGTCTCTGTCTCTTTCTTTGCTGCTCTTGTCTCTGTCTCTTTCTGCTGCTCTTATCTCTGTCTCTGCTGCTCCTGACTCCTGCTGCTCCTGTCTCTTTCTGATGCTTCTGTCTCTTCCTTTCTCTTTCTGTGCAGCCCGCACAGGCAGCGTTGAGGCGCGAGTTTCAATGCAGAAACTGCAGCAGCAGCAGCAGCTGGTGCTGCCGCTGCCCTTAACCGCTGTCTGTACCTCTGTCTGGCGCGTGCCACGTCTAATTGTCTCTGTCTCCTCGTGCGGGGTTTGTTGCTGCACAGATGGGGAAGGATGGTCCAGTGGTCTCTGCGCACGGAGGCAAGGCCGTGATGAGCAGGGGCTTTGACCTTGTGCAGCTCAACCTCAAAATGTTAACTGAAGAGTTTGCAGAAGGAGAAAAAATCCAATGCCCCGCCAAGGAGCTCGGCCACTCCGGTACAGACACCCGAATAAACCCAAACAGAAATTCTCCCCAATAATGCATTTTGATGGCCAGTGGTTTACGCCTGCACTTTCTTTTACAAACAAACGCCTGCTTGAGGGTTTAGGGTTTAGGGTTTAGGGTTTAGGGTTTGTGCGCTTCAGACATATTCCCCCAGGTCATTTCGCACCATCCTAATGGAAGGTTCCTCGCCGTGGTTGGAGACGGAGAATACGTCATCTACACTACTCTGGCAAGCCTGCTGCTGCTACTGTTGCTGTTTCTGCTGCTACTGCCGCTGCTGCTGCTGCTGCTGCTGGCAATGCTAGCCTTGGGCATGCAGGCATGCCCCCGCAGTGGATGCATGCAGGCATGCTCTGTGCATTGCATGCGCATTCTTCCCAGCATGCATTGGGGCTGTTAGCCGCCCTTTGCATGCATACATGCATGCAGTGGAATTTCGTGCGCATTCTTTCCTGCATACTTTGGGGCTGTTTGCCTCCCTTTGCATGCATGCATGCACACAGTGGAATTACATGCGCTGCGCCTTGTGCGTTTTGCATGCATGCAGATTCTACGGAACAAAGCTTTTGGGACTTGCGAAGATTTCTGCTGGTCTCTAGAAAACCATTATGCCGTTTTAGAGAAGGGCAACAGAGTCAAGATATACTCCAACTTTGAAGAGGTGCGAGAGCCGAAGCAACT
>NPHX01000061.1:43237-58204 GCA_002271815.1 Eimeria falciformis | reverse complement strand
TGCTGCTGCTGCTGCTGCTGCTGCTGCTGCTGCTGCTGCTGCTGAGGCTGCCCCGAAATTGCTGGGGCCTCCTTAGAGCTGAGCCAGGCAAGGAGCGGCAGGCAAAAGCGACAACAAACACACTACAGCAGAGTCACTAACTGGGTGTTACCCCACGAATGAGAAGGCGAGCAAGCAAGCGAGAATATGCTGCTGCTGCTGCTCCTGCTGCTGCTGCTGCTGCTGCTGAGCCGCGCCGATTCTCTGGTTCAGCTGTTGAAAAAATACCACTAATAAACATAATATATCCCAAGTGCAACAAAGAAAATGCCGCCTTGCTGCAGCTGGCCATTCGCATGCAGCTCTACAAAGCCAGAGCAGTAGCTGCTGCTCCAGCAGCAGTAGGCAGCAGCAGCAGCAGCAACAGGAATACTACGTCGGTCGTGCTGCAGCAGCAGCAAGAAGCAGCAAACAGTTGTCTCCTATCTCAAGGTGTGCTGCAGCGCCTGCTCCTTCTGTATCAACACGAGAGCTACACTTTTCCTTATTACGTTTCCTCAGACCTGTGCTGCTGCTGCTGCTGCCGCTGCTGCTGCTGCTACGTAAGGTGTACGTACACCTGAAAACACCCTAGCTTCACAAAGCTCGGGCAAGCGGAACAGTGTGTGTTGTTCTTCTTGCTGCTGCTTTGGGGGTCTTGCTTATGTGCTGTTAGCGGCAGGTTTCTAGTGCCAGCGTAGTTGCTGCTGCAGCTGTTGCTGCTGCGGCTGTTGCTGCTGCAGCTGTTGCTGCTGCAGTTGCTGCTGCTGCTGGCCGTTAAGTAACGGCCTCTGCTGGTGCTGCTGTCCGTGTCGCTGCTTCCCCCGATCCCACCCTAAGCAGCAGCAAAGGTCCCGGACAAGAAAACGCGTTTCTGTGCCAACAGCAGCAGCAAACAGCAGCAACAACAGCAGCAGCAGCGAACAGCAACAACTACAGCAGCAGCAAACAGCAGCAGCAGCAAGAATGGCAGCGACAGCTCGGCTCGTATCGGGGCGGGTGTGCTCTGGGGCAGCAGCAGCAGCGAGTGTGGCCTCTCAAGGCAGCTGGGCCCCTGCTGGCAGCGCTGTGGAGACATCTGCTGCATTTGCTGCAGCAACAGCACCCGCAGCAGCAGCAGCAACAGCAACAGCAGCAAGAGCTGCAGCAAGGGGAGGCGCAGAGGTTGATGTTCTCGCTGTTCACAACGTCATGGCGTATGCCCAGCTCAACTGCACCGTCGACCTTCCTGCTGCTGCAAGGTGAGGAGAGAGAGACAAAGTCAGAGAAGGAGACAGATGTGCTGCTGTCTCCTCAAGGTCAGAGAAGGAGACAGATGTGCTGCTGTCTCCTTGCTGTAAGAAAAAGGAGACAGACGCGCTGCTGTCTCCTCGCTGTAAATAAAAGAAGACAGATGCGCTGCTGTTTCCTCGCTGTAAGGAAAAGGAGACAGATGTGCTGCTGTCTCTTTAAGGTCAGAGAAGGAGACAGACGCGCTGCTGTCTCCTTGCGAGTGCTTCTCTGGGGAATGCAAGTTTGTAGCAGGAGACGCCAGCAGATAAAGCTGGTGGAGCTGCAGTGTATAGTCACTTTGCCTGAGTGTATATATAGCATATCTAAAACTAGCCTACATTCTTATTTACTTATTTATTTATTTGTAATTGTTCATACTGTATATAAATCTATTTTATATGTGGTGTATGTACACCCGGATCTGCACAGAGGAGCAGAATGTGTGGCTTCGTAAAGTGTCTCCTCATCCCCGAAGATCCCATCTGCGGCCATTCTGAGGTGTACAGACACCCGGGGCCTTGGCGGGAGATGCGCTTTTCTTTGCATGCGTTGTGTGCCTTTAGGGCTTTGGGCAATTCGGTCTTCTGCCCTCGCGAGTTTCACTCCGTCAGAGTTGACGTCCGATGCGGGGCCAACGGCGTGGCCTCCCTCAACATCTTTGCGTAAGGTTGCTGGTGCTGGTGCTGGTGCTGCTGGTGCTGGTGCTGCTGCTGGTGCTGCTGCTACTGCTGCTGCTGCTGCATGCGTTGCTGCTGCTGCTGCTGCTGTTGCATGCGTTGCCGCTGCTGCTGCTGCTGATGTTGGTGCTGCATGCGTTGCTGCTGCTACTGCTGCTGCTGCTGCTGCAGCAACGGGAAGATAATGGGTACAGGAGCGAATACGGTGTTGGCTCTTCGCGTGGCGATGCTGAAGGTTGCCCGGCGTTTGCGTAGCATGGGAGTCGTTGGGCCTAAGACGACCCTAAGACAGTTTAAGGTTGGAAACTTGCTAGCCTCATACGCGTTGCCCTTCCCGCTGCAGCTGCAGCAGCTAGCTGCTCTTGCTGCTGCCAGCCATGTGCAGCTCGATATTGACCCTGAAAGGTTTCCGGGGGCCAGGATCAAAGTGCCTACGGGGGGCAGCAGGGAAGCCAAGGCAAGAAACTGTCTCTCGTTCTGTTTGCTGTCTCCTTTTCTGTCTAGTGTCTCTCTTCCTGTTTGTTATCTAGGCACATGCTGCATAGTAGTATCACTTTGTTACTCTTTGTAGTTTGCCCTGTCTGTCACCTTCTGTGTTGTTGCCTGTCTCCTTCTCTCCTTTGGCAAGGGCCTTGGGTTTAAGGGCGGCATTCCCTGCTGCAGCTGCTGCTGCTGCTACTGCTGTCTCCTTTCAGGCTGCCTCTGCAGGTGCAGGGGGCGAATCTGGGGCTTGGACGAGCAGCAGCGGGCATGGGGGGCCCTTGGCGGGCTCCGAGCGGAAGGCGGAGATTGTGACATTGCATGCGTTTAGCAGCGGGAGAATAACAATTACTGGCGCGCGTTCTGCTGCGTCTCTGCAGCAGGCTCTTGTCTCCCTGCTGCCGCTGCTGCTGCGCTGCCCTGGACAGCAGGTGCAGCAGCCTCAACGCGGGGCGAAAAAGCAATAACTTGTGTTTCTCTTGTGTCCGTTTACGTGTGTCTGTGTGTACATTCCGCCTCTCCCGGAGGCCGTGAGGTGTCTGTACACCTGAAATGCTGGTGTGGCTGTTTTCTTTTGGAGTGGCCAGGCTCTCAGACTTAAGTAGACAGCTGGTGTCACTTTTCTCTCTTCAAGAGACAGCACAGATGTTGGGGCTTGCCGATGTGCTGACGGATAGACAGCTGCAGACTTGCATGTCGCACATGCACGCAGGTGTGCGTACACCTCGTGTGTCTCTACGGACACACATAGGCTAGCACGCTAGCCCCTCCCAAGCCAGTCCCTAAGACGGAGACAGCCAAAATCGGGTCATGGCATTTGCATTAGTGGCTTCTCTTAGCGGCAACGCGTGCCAGCAAAGGCGCAGAAACCAAAAAACCGCATGCGGCTCTTCAGCCCCAAAACTGCGAATCTCTCTTCTTCTTCTCCTGTTAGCTATATGGTCTACTTTGGACATAAACACTTAATTAACTATCGGGGAATGTTTCCTCGTATTTTCAATTCACGTGGAAGGAGAGGAGACACCTCATGCGACTTTGCGATTATGCTGTCTCCGCCATTTACAGACACCTCAAAAACCGCTTTTTCTCCGTGCCCTTAAGTGTCTCTCCTTAAGTGTCTCTTCCTTGAGACTGCTTAATTCGTAATGCCTGACTGCAGCAAACACCTCAGGTGTATGCGGGCTAGCGACTCGGCTAGTAAGAATTAGCTTAGGACTTTTACAGCAGTTGCTGCTGAGGCCTTTGGGCGAGGCACCTCAGCCACTTGCTACGCGTCTGCCGGCAGGCACGGGGACAGCAACTGTCCCTTTCGCAGCAAACCAAGTGTCTCCTTTTGAGACAAATGACAACTTAAGCGTTTCCTCTTTGAATAAATGACACACCAAGTGTCTCCTTTGAAGACAAACGCCAGACCAAGTGTCTCCCTGTGAGACACCCAAGTTCGACATGCATTAGGCCCGACCTCAAGTCAGGTGGAGACTTTCCCCGCATCTCTTATGGGAGTTGAGGCTTTATTGGATCGTCTCCTCAGAGCCCGGAAGCAGCGCCTGCATGCAGCCTGGTACCGAGAAGACCCCAAGCTTCTCCCGCATGCATTGCATTTGTAGTAGCATACGTCGCTTCTGGGCCCTCAAGCGTTCCCCTATTGGCTGGAGCTGGGATCGAAGCAGCAGAAGTACCTACTATTTGTGTGGCTACTCCTGAGGCCCAGCTGGTGCACGCTACCTTTCCTGAGGCTCTTGCCTCTCCGAGGAAGAGACACTAGAGGGGAGACAGCTCGCATTCGGGTGTCCCAATTGCTGATGAGGCTCCGTTGGCCGTAAGGCTTTGAGCACCGCCTCAGCCGTCACCCCGTGGACAGGGCAGCACTTGCTGGGGGCACTCTGGAGACGATCGCCGTAGCCTTGTTGCGTGAGGCCTTGCGTTGTGAGGCCCTGCGCTGTGAGGCCCTGCACTGTGAGGCTCGCAAGGCGCGCCAAGGGTGGAGGGTCCGGGAGACTTTGAGAAAGCCCTAAGGGGCGTAGAGACAGCCCGCGTGTGTCGGCGAGGCGCTGCAAAGCAGCAATTGCATTTGTCTCCAAGTTGGCTGAGGGAGGTGGGATGCTAGAAGGGCCTGAGAATTGCCGCCTCAGATTCCGCTGGTAGGCTTGACTCTGAAGAGGCACTGGCGCTGCTCCTTTCTGCCCAATACCAGAATGTTGTCTGCTGAAGACGCCGCAGGAGGAAACAAGAGAAGGCTGCTGGGAGTTGAGCTGCTGCTGGAGACGCGCAGACAGCTGGCCTCTTTCAAGGGGAGAGTTCCACGGCAGCAATAACCCTTCTGCTGCTGCACCGTGCCCGCGGCTAGTGTCAGGGACGCTATGGCATTCTTGCTGCTGCTGCTGCTGCTGCTGCAGGAGACTCCTGCTGGTGAGGGGGGGCAGAGACAGACGGGGAGTTGTTAGAAGCTCGCAAATGGCATTAGCGCCGTCTCTTCGCAGGGCCTGGAGATGGAGCAGCAAAGCCCCACGCTCTTGCTGCAGCTGGGTGGCCTTTGCATGCACGTTGCGGTAGAGCTGTCTGTACACCCGAATCTTCTGCCGCAAACGCGCACTTGCCTGCACGTGCACTTGGCGCAGGTGCTTCCCCTCGCCACGCAAAGTCTCCAAGGCAGCTTCCATGTTGCTGGCAGACCGCTGCAATTCCTAAACCAAAAACAAATAAGACACAAACTCTTCGAGATAGCCGCATCAGCTAGCTGGATAGCTAACCAACTAGCCAACTAGCCAACTAGCTAGCGAGGTAGCTGGTTTGCAAAGGAGCTTTGAAACTGCGGGAGTAGACACTCTCTTCACAGAGGAGATGGAGACAGAAGAACCAAAAGAGGCAGAAAAGGAGACAGAAGAGACAGAAGAAGAGACATAAGAGACAAAGGAGACAGGGGGGACAGAGGAGACAGGGGGGGCAGAAAGATGAGATTAGACAAAAGAGACAAAAAAGACATGACAAAGGACAGAGGGGACAGAGGGGACAGAGGGGACAGAGGAGACAGGGAAAACAGAAGAGACATAAAAGACATAAGAGACATAGAAGACAGAAGAGGAGACAAAAGAGACAAAAAAGATAAAAGCGGAGACAGAGGAGACAACAACAGGAGCATCGGCGAGTCACCTGGGAATCGGAGTCTTTCTGCGCCAGGCGATTTGTAAGTGCTGCCGCGTTTGCCGTTGCCTCTGTGAGCTGCTGCCTGAGTTGAGAGATCTCTTCTTTTAAGGCCTTTTGCTGCTGCTGTTGCTCTGCTCTGGCCTCCCGCTGCTGCTGCACTTGCTGCAGCAGCTGGCGGTGCCTGTGCTCTATCTCACCCATGTCTCTCCGTAGCCGCTCACACTCAGCTGTCTGGTCGTCGAGGTCTTGAGAGACGCGCTGGAACTAACAGAAACAAAATACAAAACACAAAACACAAAAAATTTAATACAACACATAGAATACAAAATACAAAACTAAAAAATACAAAAATACTAGACAAAATACAAGACAAAATATAAAACATAAAACACTCAATACAAAATCAAAACATTAAATACAAGACAGAATACAAAATACAAAACATAGAATACAAAATACAAAATACAAAACGCAAATGAGAAAGGACAATAAGCTAAACACAAAAATCAAAACACAAAAAACACAAAAGACAATCCACAAACCACAAACCACAAACCACAAACCACGAAAACGGAGCGGCTCGCAAAAACAGGCGATTTTCTGATTGTCAATCGGCAAGGAAGGCAGCGAAAAGGGTCCGCGTGTAGAGACAGCTGGCAGCAGTTTAGCTTATCGCAAAGTTGCAGGGGCCGTTGGGAAGTTTGCTGGGGTGTACAGACACCTACTCTTCTAGTGGCAGCCTCAGCCGCTCTGCGTTCCTTAGCAAGCGCCTCGTTGGAAGAGGAAACCTTTTGCTGAAGTGTCTCAATTTCTTGCTGCAAAGTTAATTGTTTTTCGTCGGTTGAAAGTCGGAGAGCGGAGAGCTCCTGCAGAAGAGACTCTTCGCGAGTTGCTGCGCTTGCGGCCTGACGCATTCAACGCAGCAGCCGCAGCGCTACTGTCTGTACACTCGAAACGAGCTCAAGAGACAAAGCCGGAACTGCGCGTGAAATCAACGCGCATGCAGCAGCAGCTGCAGCAGCAGCAACAGCAGCAGCAGCAGCAATCCGCAGCTAAAGAGAGCTGGGGAGATGGAGACATCGGCGAGGAGACAGCGCCTTTGCCTACAGCCGCTTGCTGCTCTTGCTGCCTTTCCTTCTCTGCAGCCTGAAGCTCTTCCGTCGTTTTTTCCAAAGCCATCCGATAATCCCTGAAACCAGAAGCATGCAGGGCGCAACTCCCAAAAAGACACCTCCCAAGGAGACACACCCCAAGGAGACACACCCCAAGGAGACATCTCCCAAGGAGACATATCCCAAGAGGACACATCGGAAGGAGACACATCATGAGGAGACACCTCCCAAGGAGACACCTCGCAAAAAACACCTCCCAAGGGAGCACCTTTTGTCATAACGGACTAGGCCGGGGTAGCTAAACATAAATTGCGGGATTGCAAACAGCAGCTGCAACAGAAAGAGCACGCGTAGGAGAGACATGCTAGCTCTCCCGGGTGTATAGACAGCACAGCTGAGGCCGCCCACTCTGCCTCTTGGGTCTTTTTCTCCAGCAGCCGCTTGAGTCTCTCTGGTTCACTTTCTGCGCGTATTTTCAACTCTGTGAGCTCCGCGGTGGCAGCAGCCAGCCGCTGCTGCAGGGCGAGCTGCTGCTGCTCATGGCGCTGCTGCTGCTCATTGCTGTCTCTCGCCATGGAGGCCAGACACTCGGAATGTCTCTCTCCGGCCTCAGCAGCTCGCCGCCTCTCCTCTCTCAGCCTGCAGAAACGGAGACACCTCTGAATACAGAGCGGCGTGTGACAAGTGCAACAGAGCTGTCTCCTTGTCTCCTTTTAGCTTGTATTCTTTTAAATGGTCTCCTTTTAATTTGTTTCTTTTAAATTAATCTCTGTTTGATTTGTCTCTGCTTAATTTGTCTTATGTGAGCTGAGGCCGCCTTACTCTTCTTCCAGGGAGGTGCGGCGTGCCGTTAGCTTTTCCACCTCGAGAGTTTTATCAACGACTTCGCGGCGGCATGCGCTGATCTTCTCTGTGCAGGCAAAAAAGAGGCACCAGCAACGCCCACACCTCCCAAAGCAAATGCCCAGCTCAAACCCAAGGCCTCAAAATCCTTGGGCTGTCTGCCGCACATGCATCTCTTCTTACCAAACACTCCCCTAGCGCCTCCTGAGCGACGCCCGCCGTGGATCCCGAGGGACCCTAGGGGGCCCCTATGAGGCCCTTGTGCGGGCCCCTTGGCAAGCGCGGAAGTGAAGATTTACCGGCGAGGGTCTCTTTTTCTTTGAGCAATCTTTGGAGTCTCTCATCGGATTCTTGTGCCAGCCGCGAAAGTTCCTCCTTGGCAGCGTGGGCCTCAGCCCTTGGAAAGCGCAGCAGCTCAGAGAGACACACGAAAAGTGTCTCCTTTTGATCTTGCTGCATGCATGCAGGCATGCAGGGGACAAACGGAGACCCAACACTTCGCAAAGGAGACACCTGCTTGAAGAGCCACAGCCCTTGCCTACTGGTAACGAGCAGCGTCTTGCTGTGCAGCAGCTGCTGCTTGCCGGAGATCTTCTGTTTGCTGCCGCTCAAGGGCCAGCTGATCCGTGAGTTGGCTCTGCTGCTGCATTCTTTCCTGCAAAGGAGGGCGAGAAAAGCAGTGGAGACAATGCAGCCCGCGGGGTGTACAGACACCTCACATGTTTTCCGCTATTTGGCAGCAGAGCTGCCACTCGCATTCAACGCAGAAAGAGGAAAAGTGTGTTCATTGGGGCTTGCTGAGCACTTCCACCTACGCATCACTATTTGCATGCGTTTAAAGAGGGACCCCTCATTTCTCCAAGTGTCTCTTTCTACGACTGTCTCTTTCTGTCTCTAGCGACATAGCTGCATCTCTATCTATAGGCACACATCTGTATATTTATGTTTATGTCTATATTTATATTTAAGTATGTACAGCTGTACATCGATATCTGTATCAACAGCTATCTGTAAACACACCTGCACATGGTCTGTGAGTGTCTTTGTGAGTCTGTGCTGCTGGCCAAGGAGACAAACGAATGTCCCCATTTCTGCAGCCACTGCTGTGTATGTGGTGTCTGTACAGCGTGCTGCATGCGAGTGTGTAGAGCTTTCTTTCTCCAGAGACCCGGAGATGTCTCGTTATCTGTGTGACAAGTAGTTGCTGGGATCGTCTGTGCTGGGATCGTCTCTTAGCACGTTCCCCATTGGGCTGTCTGTACAGCACTTGATGTGACCCTACGCACTTCCTGAGCAGCCTGTCTTTGCTGCCTCGCCGCCTGGAGCTCCAAGGTTTGTTGTTCAGCAGCATACTCAAGGGCAGCGATTTTAGCCTCGGCCTCCACCCGCTGCTGCCGCTCCTGCTGCAGCTGCCGCAGCACCTCGCTGGCCTGCTGCCGCACTTTGTCGCTGACCTCATGCTCTGTTTTTAAACGACCTAGGCGCTGCAAGAAGAGACAGAGAGGAGCAGCAGCTGCTCAGCTCTTCATGTCTCTCATTAAATAATTTGTTTAAACACCAAAAAACTTGCAAAAGTTGTGGAGACTGTCTCTGCAGTTGAGGTGTCTCTGCAGCTGCGGAGACACTGGGGAGACAGTGCCGTCCGACTGCATGCAAGCAACGCACCGCTTCGATGGTCTCTAAAGAAGACATGCCTGGCTGCAGGAGACCATCCTGCGGAGACAGCGCTGGAAACTGGCAGTTAACTTAATTTCCCTAAAGGGCCTCGTGGGCCTCCGTTAGCGGGCTGGGCTGGTAGAGACAGCTAGAGACAGAGAGAGGGAGACACAGATTGTGAGGCACAGAGACAAACAGCTGCCAAGCTTTGCACAGCTGCATGCTATGGGCTTATCGGAAAGCTAGCTAGCCACGCACTCCGGAGAGGGTTGGGAGGTGGCTTGTTAAACTGCTGCTGCTTCTGCTGCCTGCGCTGGCGATGCGTCTGAGGCACTCGGCCTGCAATTCTATGCTTTTTCTTTGTCCAATTTTCTCCTGTTGAATGCGGCAAAAAACAAGAGAGAATAGCCAGCATGCTACCGCTCTGTCTATCTTCTCTGGCTCTCCCACAGCAGAGCTAAATGAAGCATCAAAGAAGACGGGCAGAAGAAAGCAGCAGCTAATGAGCACAGCCACCTCTTCTGTCGAAACCCTGGCAGACTCAGCTGCATAGGTTTCAAAGAGGTTTTTGTCACACCAAGATAAACTGTTCTGAAATCGACAGATGCTGTTTTGCTGTTGAAAGACAGACTGAGAAGAAGCCCATGGGCGCCTTAAGGCTACACGCGAGTCTTTCGTCCTGTGGGGGACCCACCATGCTGATCTCCGCTACCCAGCTTGGCGCCTCAGGCTGGCGTGTCTACAAGCTGTTTGCTGCTCTTGCTGCTCCAGGGAAGCGTTAGAAAAAGAGACTGTGTGCTGCCTAAACGGCGGGCTGCTGTGTGAGCTGAGTGGCACGCAGCCAAGAGATTTGCTCAGTACAACTGATTAATGGGGCATGGGCTAGGCAGGTAGAAGGGATTACTTAAAACAAACAAGCTTTTGCTGGCTGGGAGGGGAGGACGAAGAAACAGTCTGTTTGCTAGCAGTTGGGTTGGACAGGCAGAAAGGCTTATCTGTGTGTGGAGCTCTCATTTAGTGCCAGTATGCAGCGCCGCAGGAGAAAGCATTTTCAGTTGGAAGGGCGGGACAGAAAGAAGTCTACAGCAAAAACAAAGGGGTAGTGACAGAAGTGGGGTTCGAACCCACGCCCTTTCGGACTGCGGCCTTAACGCAGCGCCTTAGACCACTCGGCCATCCTGCCGAGGACTACTTGCCTTCTTTTAGGCCAAAATAAATTAGGCCTTTAATTAAATTAGAAAATAAAAAATAAAAGTAAAATTAACCTCGCAGCTTCTCACAAAGAGCCTCAGACACGTGAAATTAATCAGACTAAAATTTCTAGCACACGCTGCTCTCCAGAGGAGAGATGCAGCATCGATATTGCCTGCTACCTTTGCCGCAATTGCCTCTAAAAAGCAAAATATAATTTATATTTACGGGTTATTGCAGAAGGCAGTAAACAGGGGACTGCATGCACGCTACGCATACACCAGATGTTTTAGGGGCCCGCACAAGAGAACCTATGGGCTCGACGAGGGCCCCACGTTTTTCGGTACTGACAGGAATGTTAAACTGCAGGCAGCTTGCCGACTTTTTAATTTTATGGTGTTTTATTTTTGCTGTTTCGATTGGCAAATATCTGTGGAAACTTTTACAAAAGTTCGCACAGTTTTTATTTAGTTATGCTGCTCAAAAATCTCGGTAGAACACAAGATGTTAGCCATCGAATCCAGATAAAGTGGCATAGACAATAAGAAAATGCGAGTTTTACTTAATGGGAAATTGTTTGACGGTTTAAAAACATAAAAAGCAAGACAAACAAACAAACCCTCCCAGCAGTTCCAGAGGGTCACCGGTGGATTCCTCAAGAGTTGTGCGCTGAGATCCTGCACCTCTTTCTAGAAATGGAAATCTCGATTTTGGCTTGGTTTTTATTTCAAAGTTTAAAGTTATAAAATAACGAATAAAAAGCCCGCCGTTTATTTCCAATTGGACAGGCTTGAGGCTCATCGGGGGCACCACAGAAGCGTACGTACCAATACACCCAGAACAACCTTAGTGAACAACATGTACAGCAGACAGCCAAAGCCTGGCCCCTGCTTTTCTGCTGCCCAAAAGCACAAAAAACCACTGAAAGTAAACCGAGCAAAGGGAGCAGCTGGGTTGCAGAAAGGGGGAGGAGAAGTAAGCTTAGCCACGTAAGGAGGCAGCGTCCAACGAATGTGTCCACAGCGCTTCAAGTGTAGCGAGCTCTTTACACTGTACTAGCTCAGCAGATGCTAACAACGGGCAAGTGGATTTATTAGGACCCAGTGGTACTCGAATACCTGGCTAAGAGCCAGAGAGTGTTGTCGATTGTATCTACTCAGTTAAACTGCCTAAACCCCCCCCAAAAATCTTAAAAAACCCAGAAAATGCCCTGGGACGCACTACACCTGGCCCAGGGTGTCCTTGCAATGCAAGGGCTCGCGGCCTCCCCCAGGGGTGCAACAGCGCGGGTCTCGCCAGCGCTGAGGAGATCTTCCGTGGCAAGCTTTAGGCCGGAGTTGGCTTATTGCATGTCACTGAGGGAGACACTTTTGCTGCTCTAGCTCTGCGCCTCTGTGCAATAGAGCGACTCTCTGCAGCCCGCTGAGGTGTCTGTACACCGCAAGGCCTGGAGAGGCAAGAATGGAGGCAGAGAGCAGCGAGTTAGCTCAAGAGGCATCGGGAAAATAGTGCCTTTTAGCCTCTTCCCGCGTGCATCCTCACGCCGCCACCAGTGCCTCCCAGGCTTCCCCCTTAAACAGCCATTGTGAGCCCGCGTGCCTTAACACAGTTTGCTCCCAGCTAATGCTGGCACGCATAGACACCCCAAACCCACGCCTGCCTCTGCATGCAGACAACACAACGTGCTGCGCCTAGCTGCATGCAAATCGACACAACAAAACAACCAGCTGTACGTGGGCCTCAATCCACAATGAACACACACACAGCACCTGCATGGGAAGACAAAGAAAACCCAAGTGGTAAGCACTAATAAAATATAAAAATATGTAAAATAAATTCAGAGACGCGCTGCTGGTGTGTCTTTAACAAATATCTTCTAAAGCACATCGCCCTCTCCGTCTGTCTCCGGGCCCTCGGATTCGCTATTCTCCTGCCAGTTTTGGGTTGCTGCTGCAGTGTCTCCTCCCTTGGCAACCGTGGCGTCTCCTGCTGCTGCTCTGCAGAGACAGGTAACAAAAGTCTTCGTGCGGGCCCGACGCACGCGCCGCTCGCAGAGGCCCCCGACGCGAAACTCCTCCCTGCAGCAGCAGCTAAGCAGCATAGACACCTAAAGGGTCTTTCTGCAGCAGCAGCAGGCACTGCAGCAGCAGCAAGCACTGTAGCAGCAGCAAGCATAGCAGCAGAAAGTAGACAGCGATTTCGGCATGCATGCGTTCTTAACAAGCCCCACTTAAGCCGGAAGATAAGCGACTTTATGTACTGCGGAGACAGCGTAAGGGACTCCTCCTTCCCAAATCTCTTGGCCACAGCCGCACGCAGGAGACTCAGCAAAAACCCTCCCATATCTCTTTGAGGGTCCGGCATAAGGTCTGTCTCTTCCCCTAAAGCAAGCTCTGCGTATTCCTGACTGCAGAGACACCCAAACCCACAAAACACAGAAAGAAACGCCTACAAATAAACAGCAGGAGCAGCAGCAGCAGAAACAGCAACAGCAGCAGCACCAACAGCAGCAACGGCGGCGGCAGTAGAGTTCACTGCGGCCAAAATTTCCAGGAAGCAGAGGAAACATAAAAGGGAACAGGAGACAGAGAAGCAGACAAAAGAAGGAGACAGGGAGGGAGACAAAAGAAGGAGACAGAGAGGAAGACAAATGAAGGAGACAGAGCAGACAGAAAAGGAGACAGAAAAGAAGACAGAGAATGAAGCAGAGAAGAAGACAGAGCAGGAAGCAAAGAAGGAGACAAAGGAGACAGGCCGTTTGCTTACACGTCTCCTCGGCGAAGGTGGAAGAGCAGCACGAGGTCCAGCAGGAACTTCCCGATTCTCCTAAGGGGTGATGCATGCAGCAGTCTGTCTTTGCTGCGGCCTGCAGAGTCCAGCTGTCTCCTCAGCTCTGCCTCTGCTGCACCCCCACTTTCCTGCTGCTGCTGCTCCAGCTGTCTCTGCAGGCGCTTCTCGCTGCGGTCAGCCTCAACCCATGCCTCGAACACCTGCAGCAGCACCAGCAGCAGCAGCAGTGGCAAAGGGCCCATTCATTTTGCTGCCGCAGCAGACATACAGGGGAGACAGGAGACACTTGGGAGACAGGAGACACTTGGGAGACAGGAGACACTTGGGAGACAGGACGTACACGTTGGACCTTGCGTATTTTCTCCGGCCCTCCCCTGAAGAGAGAAGACGTTTTGAAGGCGCGGCAGAAAAGAAGAGAAGTGAGGTTGTCGTAAGTAGCAATGTTCCCCACCAACACCCGCCGTACCCAACAACGCTGCAGCACAGAAAGGCAGAAAAGGAGACAGCTAAGGAAACAACTCCCTGAGGGCCGCAGCGACCAGAGACACGGGAAGAGAAGAAGAGCGCTAAAGCTAAAGAAACGAGGCAACGGCACGGCAACACGTTCGAGCCACTGTCCCCAGCAACAAACTAGCAGCAGCAGCAGCAGCAGCAGCAGGACAAGGCCAACAGTCACCGCAACAGCAACCATAAAAACAGCAACAGCAAACAGCAGCAGCAGCAGCAGCGGTAAGCGAGGCCGACGTGGATGAGTTCTGCTCCAAGGGCGGAGTGTATTCTGTGCACCGCCGAGCCGAGGCATTTGACTAGCGACCAATTCTGTTAACCAGGCAACAAACACAACAACCCCACCCCCGTCAAACACCCGGCCGCAGCAGCAGCAGCAGCTGCTGCTGCTGCTGCTCCTCCTGCTGCTGCTCCTGAACCGAGCAGCAGCAGCAGCTTGCGCTACACGAGGGACAGCAACGCACACTCCAGCCTTATTAGCATCAGCCGGCACGGTAACAGGCGACACACGGCAGAGAAACCCTTGCAGCAGCAACAGCAGCAGCAGCAGCAGCAACAGCATACCAAGTCAGTAATCGAAAGCTTGCCCTGCTGGCTCTGCATGCTTGCGGCGCATGCTCGCCGGATCTGAAGCATTCACAGCAGATTGAATTGCAGCAGCACAAAAACCTCCAAGCAGCAGCAGCATCAGCAGCAGCAGCAGCAGCAGCAGCGCAGCAGCAGCAGGAGATAGCAGCAGCAAAAGGCAGCACTCTCACATATCTTCCCACTATGGACTCCAACTCGGCGACAGCCTCAGGGCCCTCAACCCTCTCTGTCCAAAACAACAGCAAAGCAACAGGGAAGAAACGCAGCAGTATCGCCCCACCCCACGTGCTGCTGATGCTGCCGCTTCTGCTGCTCTTCTATGAATGCTGTTGCTGCAGCAGGACAGTAGCAGCAGCAGCTGCAGCAGCAGCACATGCGGGCAGCAAGCAAACAGCAAGGAATTCTGGTTTGTCTCACGCGGCATCTTCAGAAGTGTCTCCTCCAACTCTTCCAGCTGAGCCAGCTGCTCTTTGTCCATCAACAGACGAAGCTGCAGCCAGGAGACACTCGGAGACACTTGGAGACATTTAGGGACACTTGGAGACAGTCGGAGACAGACACACATCGGAGACAGGCAACGGAGCAGCTGGCACTACTGCCCCTCAAACAGCAGCAGCTGCAGCAGCACATACGGTCGCTAGTGCTGCCGCTGCACAAGACTTGCTGCTGCTGCAGCAGAGAGTGCTGCT
>NPHX01000061.1:18642-43087 GCA_002271815.1 Eimeria falciformis | reverse complement strand
TTGTTTGCTGCTGCTGTTGCTGCTGCTGCTGCTTACCCTGCTTCTAAAGGCCCTCCACCCACGAGGGTCAAGGGCAGCCTCATCGTCTTCATCGTCGTCTTCAGAGTCTCCTCCATCAGAGTGTCTGCGAGCGGACACAGCACAAAAAAGGGAGGCTCTGCAGCAGCAGCAGCAGCTGCCGGTGGTTTTGCTGCTGCTGGCAGCACCTCAGGAAAGTGGTGGTTTGTATGCGTCTCTGCCTCATCAGGTGTCTCCGTTTCGCCTACTCTGCGGTGTCAGGCAGGGGCTGCCGCTTGCACACAAAAGCTGCTGGGTCGCAGCGGGGAGACGCAAGGAGACTCTCCTCGTCTTCTGGAATCTCAGAGGCACTCGAGTTAAAATCAGTGTCAGGGTCCCACCCAAACTCACTAAACTAAGGAGACACCACAGGAGACAAATAAACACAGAGATATAGAGACATAGAGATATAGGGACACAGACATATAGAGACAGAGAGACAGAGAGACAGAGAGACACAAAGACAGAGAGACACAGAGACAGAGAAACACAGCGATATAGAGACATAGAGACACAGAGATATAGAGACATAGAGACATAGAGACACAGGGATGTAGAGACACAGAGATATAGAGACAGACAGACACTCAGACGACACAAACAACAACCAAACACATGCAAACACTATTCACAAACACAAAGCAGCAGCAGCAGCAGCAGCAGGAATACACTGGTGCGTCGCTGCTGCCTTAAATACATTTATGCGGCTGAGGGACCAATCGAGACGAAGACAAAGGAGACAGAGAGAGACAAAGGAGACAAGAAGAGACAAAAGAAAATGGAAGAGACAGTTGCCAGGCCAAACTGAACTCGTTTATGTTTAGTATTTCTAGAGGGAGGCAGAAGAAAACAAAAGGAGACAGATAAAGACGGAAACAGACTCCAAAACCGTGAGACAGGGGCGAGGAAGAGACAGGCGAGAGACACAGGAAGACATGAGACAGACACTGGGAGCTAAACGCTCCGACATGAGAGCACAAAAGGGGACAGACGAAAGTGTCTCCTACCACTTCTGCATCATCAATGAAAGCATCATCTTTGTCATAGTAGTCCCCTTTGTCTCCTCCGCCACCCCGCAAAATGTCCCGAGGGTTCGCAAGGAGGCGCTGAGACTCCAGCCTTCTCTCGAGATCATGCAGCAACACATCCAGTCGACTTGGACGCCACTGAAGGAGACAAAAAGAGACAGAAGGAGACAGGGTGAGATAGAAGGAGACAGAAAAATAGTAATACAGGAGCAACATGAAGGTGCAAGGAGACAACAGCATTTGTTCTTTAGAGACAGCAAACGAGAGACAAAACCATTTTATTTGCCACTGGGAATCGAACCCGCAACCTCAAAAATGTTGCAGTTGAAACGCACCAGTCCCCCTGCAGCAAATTTGTCCCTTGCAGCTTCCCCGGGTGTCTCCGCAGTTTTTGCCGCGGTGTCTCCTTCAAATGTGGGCCGCTGCTGCTTTCCAGGAGGGCCATCTTCGGCGTTTTTCATCTCTGCAGCAATATAAAAACCCTAAACCCTAAACCCTAAACCCTAAACCCTAAACCCTAGCTACTCTTTGTCCTGTGGGTGTTTAGAGACTGCCTGGGGAGACGGCAGGTGGAATACTCGCGTGATAGAGGACCTGCTGCTGTCTCCTCCTGCAGCAGCGCCAGCTGCTTCTCTTGCTGCTTTGTGAGAGGCTGTGAGGCATCAAAATACTCCTGCTGCAGCAGCTGCGAGACATGCCGCTTTTCTCTTATGTTCTCTGCGCCGTAGGCCGCAGCAGCAGCAGCAGCAAAATCCAGCACCACTGGCAGCCTGATATCGAGGCACATACACCGCATGCAGCAGCAACACAACGCAACGATCCAGCTGCTGCTGCTGTTTTTGTTGCATCTGCTGCTGCTGCTGCTGCTGCTGATGATGATGATGATGACGTACTTGTTGCCGCTGCTGCTGCCTTGGGAGGAGACAGCGCCTTGCCGAGCCTCAGCCACTTCAGAAGAGTCCACCCACAACCCAGGCAACATCCTGCAGAAACAGAGACAGACGGAGGCAGAGAGAGATAGGTGGAGACAGAGAGGAGACAGTTAGAGAGACAGAAAGGAGACAGAGAGGAGGCAGAGAAAGAAGAGAGACAAAGAGAGAGACAAAGAGAGACACAGACAGAGAAAGACAAAGAGAGACAGACAGAGAGACAGAGCGACAGAGAGGCAGAGCGACAAAGAGAGAGAGACAGGTGGAGACAGAGGCAAACAGAAGAGACAGATAGAGACACACAGAAACAACGAGACAGAGAGACAGGAGAGACACACAGCGACGGAGACGGAGAAAGACAGAGAGACAGAGGCGCGACAGAGACAGGCAGAGGAGACCATGCTGACACATAAGGAGACAGCAAATGCCGCCAAAGAGAAATAGAGACAGAGAAAAGCAAACAGAATGCGAAGAGGCAGAAACAGAGACAGCGGCACAGAGATAGACAGCGGCACCGAGAGAGCTAGTGGGCAGAGAAGACACTTGGTAGAGACACCGAGATAGCCAGAGAGAGATAAAAGGAAATAGTGAAAAAATACAAATACCTAAAGGGGACATATTTCCCTTTAGCACGCAAGGCGCTGCTGCGGCCTTCTGCTGCTGTCACACTTGCATCGTCTTCTACCTCATCCTCCTCTCCTTCCAAGTCTGTCTCCTCTTCCTCTCCTGTTGCTGCTGTTGCTGCTGCTGCTGCTGCTGCTGCTCCTGCTGCTCGCCCTTTGCTGCCCTTCCGAGCTGCTCCGTTCCCAGACTCGCTCTTCTCAGACGCAGCAGCAGCAGCAGCTGCTGCTGCAAGACGGCTGCTGCCACGCAGAGGGCGACGCTGCTGCTGCTGCTGCTGCTGCTGCTGCTGCTGCTTTTGCCGTGGCTTGGACTGAGACGCTTGCTGCTGCTGCTGCTGCTGCTCGGGCTGCTTTGTCTGTTGTTTTTGCTGTTGCTGCTGAGGCTCCTCTGCCTCACTCTGCTGCTCCTCCTCCTCGCCATCACTAATCACCTGCTGCTCCTGTTGCTGCTGCCGGTGCAGATGCTGCTGCTGCAGCTGTTGCTGCTGCTGCTGCTGCTGCTGATGCCGCTGCTGATGCTCGCCGTCAACTTCCATCGGCTCCCGCTGCTGCCGCCGTTGCTGCTGCTGCTGCTGCTGCTGCTGCGGTCGTACCTGCTGCTGCTGCTGCTGCGGTCGTACCTGCTGCTGCTGCTCCTGCTGTTGCAGGACGCGTCCTAACAGATCAGCAGCCGACAAGGGGACATTGTTGCTGCTGGCGTTGCTGTTGCTTCGCAGCAGCGGTGCTGGTGTATGTTCCTCATCTGATGAGTCATCGCTGCTCAATTGGAGACACTCAGCTGGGGCGGGAGCTGCTGCTGCTGCTGCTGCTGTCTCTTGTTGCAACTGTCCAAATCCGAGTGCAGAGGGTGCTGAGGGTGCTGCAAGCAGCTCGCTCGGGGGCCCCCCATCGTGGGGCGTCAACCTACTCGAAGAAGGGAAATCCTGCTGCTGCTGCTGCCGCTGCTGCTGCTGCTGCTGCAACAGCAGCTGCTGCTGCTGCTGCAACAGCAGCTGCTGCTGCAGCGTCTGCTGCAGCCTTTGCTGCAGAGTATGCTCCAGCGTCTGCTGCGTGTAACTGGGTTCCCCAGACCCGGGGCTTGAGGCCTCGCTCTCTGACTCTGTGGCATCTAGCACGACTTCGTTGGCCTCGTTTCTTCCTGCTGCTGCTGCTGGCTGCGTCTGAGACCAGCTCTGCTGAAGCAGCAGCTGCTGCTGCTGCTGTGTTCGCAGTTGCTGTAGCTGCCACAGCGCCCGAAGATTCGGGTCGCTATACGACATTGCCTGCCGTATCTGCTGCTGTTCCTGCTGCTGCCGTTGTTGTTGTTGTTGCTGTTGTTGCTGTTGTTGTTGCTGCTGCTGTGGTGCTGCTGCTGCTGTGAAAGCAGCAGCAGCAGCAGTTACTGTTGCAGCGTTTGTGTTGCGGTGGCTCTGTTGTTTGTTGCGCTGCTTGGCGGAGTGGCAAGGCGTTAGGATGGAGTGTATCTTCAGCTGCCTTCCGGCGCATGCAGAGGGTTGGGCTTTTTTCTGGGTGGTCTGTTAACTTATCTAGCGCTGTCTTTGAGTAGTATCTTCAGGGGTCTCCTGCTGGACCTAAGCTACATTGGCAGCGCAGGGAGCAACCGAGTGCAGCAAATGCATGCGAATTTCAGCTCCCAAAACCTCAACCCTCAAAGACATTATCTCAACGCGAGGAGGGGAGTTGCTACTGCAGAGAGCCTCTGCCCTCTGTGGCCTGCGGGCCCCGGGGTCTCAGCCAAGGAGCATCTGCAAGGTCTCTTGACAGACTCCTGCTAACTTTCTCTAAACAAAAACACAAATAAACCGCGGGTTTGTTGCTTTCTGTTTTGTAAAGAGGTTTGAGAGACTTGTGGCATTATAGATGCTCTGTGCTGCCAGCTAGTACCAACGCACCCAGAGATCAACACCACAGAAGGGGCCCCCCTGCCCAGCTGCTTGTTTTGTAGAGAAAACTGATAGATGGAAAAAAAAATCTCTTACATATTTCATGGCAAGCCTTGAACTACGCATCCACAAACTGCTACAGAGGAAACGAGCTCTTGAGTGAGGTGACCCTGGGCAGGTACGGGGTGTACCCACAGGTAATGTATGGGTGTCCCGGCGCAAGGGGCCCCGAAGCAAAAAGCAACCTCACAAAGATAAGGAGTAACCTTATGGGTCTGTTCTGGGGGCCGCTGTAGCCCCAAAAGAGATCCTCAAGAAGCAGAATTTTGCCGCTGCTCACCTCGCATCTCTCCTCAGCACTTATGACTACAGAAGAGACAAGAAAGGAGGCTGGCGCTGATGGGGGGCCCCAGGCCTTCGTAGGAGGCTGGCAAAGAGAGACTTCTGAAGCAATAATGGCACTGGAAGAGGAACTCAAGAGACACGAAACAAGCCAAGTTGCAGAGACACCCGAGGAAGCAGAAGAGGCTGAAGCCTCAGAAGGCGACATTGCAGAGGGGCCAATTGACGTGGCAGCCCATGAGGCCCTTGCTGCAGCAGAGGAGGCTGCTGCTGCTGTTGCTGCTTTGCGGGAATGGCGTGAGCAGCAGCAGCAGCTGCTGCTGCAGCAGCAGGCCGTCACAGGCAGCAGGGAGAGCGACAATGAAAAGCTGCCCCAGAGCTGCTACTCGGAAAGTACCTTGTTAAGGCAAGTGGAGGTTCTTGTTCAGGCGGTGATGGGGGCCCCTTATGAGAGGTCTTCGGTGGCCCCCCTCTCGCAGGAAAACCTAGAAGGCGCCCCCCCAAGGGAGGGCCTTGTGGGTCTTGTTGCAGCAACGCAACGTCAGGGCAAGTGTCTCCGCGCGCTGCTCTCTGTGAGGCCCACGCTGTCTCCTTTAAACTCTAAACCCTAGCATAGTTATTACCACTAGCTCCGTGTGCCTCTTAAGGAGACAGCAAGAAAAAGGAGACAACAGCATGCTGGCCGCACCGCCTCTGTGCGTGTGCTGCTGCACAGAAGTCCCCCAGCAGCGCAGCAGCAGCAGCAGGAAACGCAGTAGAGACACTCCTCAGAGGGCAGCAGAAGGGCCTAGCCGAGGTGCCCAGAGCCCCCAGGCTGAGGGCCGAGCTGGCGCTCCTAGAGGCCAAAAATGAGGCTGAAATTTCCAGAGGTGATTTGCACAGGAGGAGACAACCTCCTCACAAAACCTCCGGAGACAGGAACCGCCGCAGCAACACACATAGAAGCTACAGTTGCTGCTGCAGTTGCTGCAGCAGCAGCAGCAAACGCACCAACACGCGCTTCCATGCTGCCGCGTGAAGTGTACATACACCCCGTGCGCCTCGTGATTTCTACAGAGACATCCCCCGCCGCTGCTAATGAGGAGACTGAGACGGAGACCCTCGGCTTGCTGCTGCAACAGACGGCAAGTTGCCTGTCCCTAGCAGCAGCAGCAGCAACAGCAGCAGTTCCTGCTGCAGCTCGCACAACACAGGCAGCGCATGTTCTCGTTGCTGCTCCTGATGCTGCGGCTGTGCTGCAGTTTGAGCCTGAGGTTCTTGTGTCTCCTTCTTTGGAGACACCCCGAGCTGCAATAGCAGCAGAGACAGCAGAAAGGCCAGCTGCAGCTGCTGCTGCATCTCCTTGCAGCAGCAACAGCAGCGCCTCACCGGCGCTGCAGAGTGGCCAGGCCTTGCTGAAGTGTCTCCTCGATTTAGAAAGGGAAGCACACGAGGCCCTTGAGTTCTCTTTGGGCTCTGGGCCTCCTCCGAACCTTGGGGGCCCCCCAAAAAGCTTAGAGACAATGGGGCCCCCCGAAACAGATCAGGCAGGTGACACCTTATAGCGCAGAAAGGGATCCGCTGGAAGAGACAGCCCCTGCCCCTTTTTCTCTTGAAACTCATAATTCCTTCGGCAAGCGTTCCTAGCAATCGGCGACATCTGTCTCTGTTTCCTTGTTTCTCTCTGGCTCCTCTCTGTCATTGTCTCTCTCTGTCTCCTTGTCTCTCTCCGCCTCCTTTCCTTCTGTCTCCTCTCTCTGTCTTTTCTCTCTCTATCTCCCCTTGTCTCTCTCTGTCTCATCTGTCTCTCTGTCTCCTTGTCTCTCTCCCTCTCTCTCTGTCGGTGTCTTTGTCTTGCTGTCCCTCCGTCTTTCGCTCTCTCTGCTGTCTCTCCGTCTGTCTTCTGTCTCGCTTCTCTCTCTGTCTCTCTTTTGTCTCTCTGTCTCTCTTTGTTTTTCTGTCTCTTCCTCTGGGTCTCTGCCAGTCTCTCTCGCTCTGGGTTTCTCTGCGCCGGTCTCCGTCCATCTCCGGCTCCGAGCCTCAGCCCTGATCCCTAACCCCTAAACCCTAAACCCTAAACCCTAAACCACAAGGCGCAGAGGTTGGTGGTGCCAAAACACCGTGTGTTTGGGCCTGCAAAGAATTGCCGCTGCTATGTGATAAACCCCAGGGACGCAGGGGACAAGAGACAGTCTCTGACAGAGCACAGCGCCTCTCTCTTCCATCTTCTGTATCAGGGAGGCATCGCCTGGGGGCCCCCCCTCCCCCGAGTGCGGAGCCGTGGGGGCCCCTGGGGGGCCCGCACCGAGCTTGCTTCTCTCCCTGTGCTGCTGCCGCACAACAGAAAACGGCAGCAGGGGCCCGCTCAAGTCTTCTGTAAGAGCGCCCGACCAAAGGAGACCCTCAGCTATCTCTTCGCTGCTGTGAGAGAAAGGAATCAAAAAGACGCAGCAGTCTTCCAGTGGGGCCTCCGTTCGGTTCTCAACAAACACATGCAGCGTCGCCGTCTCTGTCACACGCGCCTGCCAAGTGTACAGACACCCCAAACCAACACACACACATACAAACCCATACTCTTCTCCACCACCAGATACACCGGAACAAGCAGAGCAGCAGCAGCAGCAGCAGCAGCAGCAGCGGCTTACAACGAAGCAGTCGGAGGGCCCTGAGTGAAGACAGTTTCTTTGGGGTCTCTCCCCAAGAGGCCCCTGGTGCAGCAGAGAGGAAGACCTTTCCCCCGCGTAGTTTTGGAGTGTATGTACATTTGCAGGGGTAACGCCCTTCCCTACCAATCGGAGATGCAGCAAAACCTGAAAAGGAGACAGAGACACCGTGAGACAGAGGCAGAAATGCTTTTCTTGTCCCCTGTCTCCTTTTAGCAGCAGCCCACATGCAGAGACACCTCCGTGTAACAAAACAAATCCAGCTGTCTCTCCACTACCAGGTGCAGATATGTGGATGGCCAGGTGTATAGGGAGACAAGAGGAGACACAAAGATGTAGAGACACGCGCATGTGTGGAGACGGAGAGACACGCAGATGTACACTGCTGGAGGTACACTCAAGATGCGTAGAGACAGAAGGAGACACACGCATCGTTGTCTCCCTAAATGCACCGAAGTAGATGTAAGAGGGGACAGAAAGGCAGCCGAGGATGTCTCCAGAGACACACAGATAGCTACACACAGAGCAGCACACAGGGATACTGCCGCTACCAGAGAGAGAGAAAGACAGCCCCAAACCGCAACGCATGCAACATTGCTTGTACGCAGGAAGCCCTTAGCACGTGCCTTGGACTGTCTAGTAACATATCTACAGGAGACAGCTGCAGCACGGACAGACCCCAACAAACACACTAGCTCTTCAGAAGGAGACAGGAGACAGACAGCCTGCACACCTTGGGAGCAGCGAGATGCGTTAGCTGCAGCAGATTCATCAGCTCGTGCTGAGGCACTGGCTCTTCCCCATCGCTTTGCTGCTCCTGCTGCTGTCCTGCTGCTGCTGCTGCTACTGGGTCCCCGCTGTGTTGTTTAGTTGCATGCGGCGCCCCTTCCACAGCCCCAAGAGCCCTCAGGGACTCCTCTCTCCTGGGGGCCCCTGGGGTCCCTCCTCCAGGCGTGGCAAGGCCCCCTAGGGCCCCTCTGCGTTGCAAGGCAGCCCTTGCCGCCTTCTCCAAAAGAGGAAAGAGACAGAGAGACCCCTGCTGCGAGGGGAAGGTACTCCACCGGAGCTTCAGGTGTCTCTCCAGCGCAGAGAGGCAACTCTCAATGTCTGCGTTGGGGGCCAGGGGGATGCGCCGCACCCACATGCCCCACCTGGTAGAGAGAGAAAGAGACACACGGAGACAGCTCGCTGCACGCACTTAAGTGTAGGGTGTATGCGTCTCTTTAAATGTAAGCAAATGCATTTTTAATGTCGGCATTAGGAGAGAGAACACCACGACGCAAACTGTTCTTATAAGTCACCTTGACTGCGAATCGTGAGGTCCCACGCTAAGCCTCTGGGTCCCCTGGCTGCCTTCGCCCAGCGCCCAACATTCAAAATAAACGGGAGCCGCATTAGAAAGGTCCAGGCAGAGAATGCACTTCTTATGATCAAACTCGTGCTTTAACGGGGGGGGGCCCCCCCCGGCCCCGCCTAAGGCCGCCATGGACGAGGGGCCCCCAGACCACCCGCTCCCAAACGGGCCCCTGGAGACCCCAAAGGGGCCACCGCCGCTGTCAAGGGAACCCCGGCGGGAGACACGGCCGTAAGTACCAGGATGGGGGGCCCCCCAGGGACCCCCCCCTGCATCCTGCGTCCTGCAGGCAACACTAGCGACGGCTGGAGATGCTGAGGGGCCCCCTCTGGGGCCCCCCCCTTGTTCCTCGCTCTCCGAGTCCGGAGGGCCCCCCAGGGGCCCTTCCTCGTCTGGGGGGGCCCCCCTGGAGGGCCCCGCAAGGCCTAATTCTCTGACTAGAGAGGAGGCGCAGAAGCCCGAGAGGCAGAGGATGCGGAGGACAGCCAAAGGATCAAAACATGATAGAGGGAAAATAGAGACACCTTGGGGACGCAGCTGAAGGCCGCTCTGCACGCGCAGGCTGAGGGGGACATACACCTGGCGCTGGTAGGCTGAGGAAGGAGACACTGAATAGGTAATTCTGCAGAGACAGGAGGAGACAAGGAGATGAGGAGACAGGCTCAAAGTAAGAAAGTAGAAACACAAAAATAAGAAAATCAAATGTTAACTATCCAACAAACTTGTGACAAAAAAGAGGCCGGAAAATCAAAGAGACGGAGACAGAGAGACAGAACGAGAAAAGGAGACAGAGAAAGAGAGACACAAAGAGAGACGGAGACAAAGGCAGAAAGAGAAACGCAGGCAGAGACAGACAGCGAGACAGAAAGAGAGACAGAAAGAGAGACATAAAGAGAGACAGTAAGAGAGACAGCAAGAGAGACAGAAAGAAAAAAAGAGACAGAAAAAGAGACGGAGACAGAAACAGCAAGGCAGACAAAGAGACAGCAAGGGAAACAGAAAGAAAGACAGAAAGAGACACAGAGAGAGACAGCAAGGCAGGCAGAAAGAGACAGAAAGAAAGCTAGCACGAGCGACAGCAATGCAAACAGAAAGAGAGACAGAAAGAGAGACAGTAAGCGTGTGGTCTCACTGCAGGACACATGCTGAGTATTTTTCGCTGGCGATGCATTTTAGCGGGATTTGAACCTTCTGCCCTGGCTGTATGAGTGGGGGCCCCTCCGGATCCGTCTCAGGGGGCCCCCCTGAATCGCATGCATGGCCAGGGTTCTTGGGGTGTGGAAGAGGGTCGAGAGAGGAAATAGACACTCGGGGGCCCCCCCCGAGGTGCGGAATCAAAGGAGAAACTGACACGCTCCGCGGGCCTTCACAGCTAGAGGAGTGCAGCAAGACCCCATCCTGCGACAGCAGAGACAGAGAGGCCCCTAGCAAGCCGCTGTCCTCGGTGCTGCAGGAGCTGCAAGGGGGCCCCCCGCCTGGGGGCCCCCTTGACAGGGGACCCCAGGGGGCCCCCTCGCTAGGGAAGACATCCGGACAGAAATCTACCGTTCCACAGCGACTGAAAGAAGAAACCGCATTCCCCCGAGGCCACAAAACCTGCAATAACAACAACCCCACCCTTTTCGTCATAGGGACGCTGCACACAGAGAGGGACACAAGCTGAGACGCACAGGGCGAGCAAGCGAGACGCAAGCAGCAAGAGAGACACATACAGCAGCAGAGAGACACATACAGCAGCAGAGAGACACATACAGCAGCAGAGACACATGCAACAGGAGAGACACAAGCAGCAAGATGGAGACGCATGCAGCAGCAGAGCCACAAGCAGCAAGATGGAGACGCATGCAGCAGCAGAGACACAAGCAGCTAAAAAAGAGACACATACAGCAGCAGAGACACATGCAGCAGAGAGACACATACTGCAGCAGAGAGACACATACAGCAGCAGAGACACATGCAGCAGAAGAGACACAAGCAACCTAAAATACAAGCAGTAGGAGAGACAAGAATCGGACTTGGAAATGTTTTTCAAGGGCCGCTTGCTGCCTTGGGTTTGGAGCGGAGGCATCGCTGTTGAGAACTTTAATGCTCAAGTCCCTGACTGGCAAGCGCCCCAAATTTTCCAGGTGTATCGACAGCAGGCGGTGCTGCCCCTCCCACACGGGGGAGTGCCGGGGGTCTGCGGAGGCAACGGCCGAGAGATGCTGCAGCGGCAAGACAACAAGAGAGACAACTCAACAGACAAAAGGAGACACTTTCATTTAATATCAAAGACTAAAGGAGACACTTCTATTTAACAGCAAACACATGCACTGCATGCGACGCACGCAAGACAACACAGATGCGCTCGAGAAGACAGAAAGAAGGGACAGTGCAGCAACGGCGAGACTCAGCGGCCCCCACAAAGAGACGCCCAGCAGCAGCAGCAGCAGCAGCAGCATTGGCAGGAGTGCTTACAGCAGAGACTCCGTCTTGGGAGTGTCTTTGCGCATCAAAAGAAAAGGCTGAAAGAAATTTCCGTGCTGAAGCGGCTGTCACCTCGTCGCTCTCGCTGTCTGTCTCTAGACCCAGAGACTCGCCATCGCCACGCAAGGCAGCCAGCTCCTCCTCAGGGGGCCCCACTCGTACCCCAGGGGGCCCCCCTCCTGCCGCAGAGGGTCCCTCTCCTCCGTAAGGGGCAGCAAGGCAAGAGTCGCTCCTGGTGGCTGACCACACGGTGTCTCTTCTCCGGAAATTGGCTGTCTCCTCAGAAGCCTCCCTAGCATCTGAGGGAGCGTTGATAAGCGCCTGCTGCTGCGCTGCAGCAGGAGGAGCAGCAGCAGCAAGAGCTGCAGACCTGCAGGCCTGGCAGTGAAGCAAATCGGAGACAGACGAGGGAGGAGCAGCGGCCTCGAGATCCACCCGAAGAAGAGGCAACTCAGCGACAACGTCAACGCATGCAGCTGCACTGTACCTACACACAAAAGGAGACAGGAGACAGCAGCAGCAAGCCTGATACCTGCTGCTTCTGCTGCTGCTCATAAGGCCAAGGCCCGCAAGCAGGAGGCCCCTAGCAGGCTGCACGAGAATGGCAAAATGAAGTTTTGTTTTGTCTCTGTTTCTATCTGCGTGGAATTGTCTCCCTGTCTAAGTGTCTCCTCACTGCAGTAGCTCCCCAGCAGCCTCGGCAAAGTTCTTCGGCGGGGCCACGAGGTCCTCTGCTGCCGCTGCTGGAGTGTCTTTAAACCTAAATTCAAGCGCCTGCAGGGGCCCCTCCTGTCCGGGGGCCCCCACGGGGCCCCTCCGGGGTTCCTCCGCAAGGCCTCCTTGGGTGCTGAGGAGACAGTCGAGTTTCTCGGATTGGCGAACCAAAAGTTGGCAGCAGTGAATGCGATTTAAAGTGTAAGAGAGACCCGTGAAATAGAGACGGCCTGTCTCCCTAGGCATCACCGTCACCTGAAGGGGACAGAGCAAAAACACACGGAGACATGCGCAGATTGAAAGCGACAAAAAGGGATTCTCGGGTTCAGAGGGAGACACCAAGGAGACAGAGATATGGGGGAGACAAAGATATGGAGACACAGATGCATGCATGTATTGGCAGAGGGAGACAGCTGAGAGACAGCAGAGAGACAACCGAGAGACAGCAGAAAGCCAGCTGAGTGAGAGACAGCAGAGAGAGACAGCAGTGAGACAGAAGAGAGACAGCAAAGAGAGACAGCAGCGAGACAGCAGAGAGACAACAGGCAGATACCAGAGAGCCATCAGAGACAGCAGGCAAACAGCAGAGAGACAGCAAGCAGACAGCAGATACAGATAAAGCGCGTGGGTGTCTCTTGTGTCTCCTGCCTACCTCGAAAGTGACCTGATGCGCCGCAGAGGGAGGCACGAGGACAGTCACAGGGTACACTTCAGCCTTCGCCCCACACACGAGGACCTTGGCCTTATCAAGGACAAGCTCCACACTGAGGGGATTCCGTACAGACACTTGAACTGCCTTCAGCTCTCCTCGAACCCACAAGCCGGAGGCCTCCAGGGGCTTCGGGGGGGCCCCCCCCGTCAACCTCTGATCCTTTTTAAACGGGTTAAACATCAACACATCCCCTCCGCCCTTGGGGGGGCCCACAGGGGCCCCTGGGGACAATTGAGCTGCGTGCGGCCCGCTTTCGCCGTCTGCGCCTCCTGAGGGGTACAAGAGCCCCCCCAGGGAGGGCCCCCCATCTCCAGAAGCATGGGGGGGCCCCTGGGGCCTCTTCTGTATACACGTCACCGGCTCACCCCTGGTTGGGACCAGAGGGATCCCCGGGGGGCCCCCATCAACCAGAGGCAAGAGCCTTGTTAGGAGGGGCAGGGGGGCCACAGAGCCTCTACACATGCCTCCTAAGTAAGTTATTCTGTCTTCCTTGGCTCGGGGAGACCCCCGGGGGCCCCCCCATCTGCTCAACGCCTTCGGAACCCCCGGGGGGCCCCCGGGAGACTTCATAGGGCCCCCACGACGGTCAGGACTCGCAGCTAAAGTGCGGGGCCTCAGGATGGTTAGGACAGGCGGAAGAGACAGGGGACTGGGCCCACGGCCTGCTGCTGCCTGAGGGGAGACAGGGAGACACGTACAACTCTAAACCCTAAATAAAAAGACACACGAGAAGACAGGAGACAGACAGACACAAACATAGGGAGAGACAGAAACAGAAAGATAGAGATAGAGACAGAGAGAGAGACAGCGATAGGGACAGAGAGAGACAGACACAGACAGGCAGAGAGGCAGAGACAGAGGAACACACTGGGAAACGCAGAAACAGAGACAGGGAGATAGAAAGCCATCCACAGCATAACAAAGGAAGTGGGAAGGTTGCCTGTCTCCTTTTCTGCCGTGTCTGTCTGCCTACTCACTTGCACGGCCATGATAGCGCTGGCCTGGGCCTTAAGGTCAATAACAGGATAAAGAAGCTTCAGAGAGCCGAGAGCATACCAGGCAACCCGAGAGAAATCTCCCAGCTGCTCTGCTGACACCTTAAGCACATGCAGCACGCGGGACTGAAGGGCCGGCCAGGCCACCTGCACGGCATTCCCCTCAAACCTCACGCGCTCCACATGCTTCCTTAGAAACTCTTTCAGCAACGAGGCCGGGGGCCCCCAACCCCCAGCAGAGGCCCCTACAGGGGGCCCCCCCCGAAAATTTCCGTAAAAGGAAGCAGATGGGCCCCCAAGGCTACAACAACCCCACCCTGCTTGAGCGTCAGAGGGCGCCCCTGGAGCCTGGAATTCCTGCACGACCCTCCACAAGGCATTCAGAAACACGCCGCGGGCTCTGCTGCTGCTGCTGCTGCTGCTGCTGCTGTTGCTGGAAGGAAGCTGAGGATGACGTTGCCGTAGGTACACTGGAAAGTAGGGAGTTTCGCTGCTCTCAAGAGATCCCGCTGGCCCGGCAGCCGAGGAGGGGCCCCCAAAGGGCCCCTCACCCCCGTTTGCTCCGCCGGGGGCCCCCCCTGCCAGAGCAGAGAGGGAGAGTCTCTTAAATCCCGGCAAGCCTTGGCAGTCCCCTTTGGGGCCCCCCGTCCCTCCTGCTGCATCCTGGGGGGCCCCTGCTGCTTCCGGTAGGGCGGGGGGCCCCCCGAGGCCCCACCGATTGCGGGTATTCTTATAGGCAAGTGGGTGGCTCTGATCTACGGGGGCCAGCTGAAGGTCTGCGAGCTGGTAAGAAGGAGCTGCCAGGCACGCGGCATAATGAGCGGCAACCCAATTCTTAGAGTCCATTAGTGCCATACAAACGCGGTGTAAGAGAAAGGCTACTTTTCGGGGGGCCCCCACCGACTCGCAAAGACCCGCGAGGGCCCCCAGCAAACACACAAAGTCCGACACCTCAAGCCGCTTCGCACGCTCTGCTGCGGAGGAGACACTTTGGAGACACTCCAGTTTGGACCCGTGAGTCCCCAAAATGCGGCAAAGCAGCAGAGAGCAGGAGGCGTGCAGCAAGAAACCACCAGGGTGAGACTGATAGGCGTGACATGCATCGCGCAACTTACGAATCACCGCGTCCAACGCCAGCTGAGGAGACAGACAGACGCATGCAGAGAAAGAGAGAGTTCAGAGAAAGAGACACAGCAGACAGACTCATGGAGACAGAGAGACACAAGGAGACATACCTAAGGAGACAGAGAGACACATGCAGACGGCAGGGAGACAAATAGAAGCAGATCAAAGGAGACAGAGAGACATAACGCATTGTACCACCCGCAGTTGTCTACGCCATTCTCAAAAGGGGTGCGGCGGGCCACACAGGAAAGCAAGGGAAAGGGGCCCCCAAGCAAGCGAGAGGGGCCCCTCTCTGGCCTCCAAAGAACTTCTCCTAAGCAGAGGGTCGGGAGGGGCCCCAGGAGGCCCCCCTTGTGTGTGTGAAGGCCTCGCTTGTCCCACCTGAACTTGCTCTGCATGCGCCCTCTCTGTCTCCTTCTCGCCCAGACTGTAAGCACCGGGGGCCCCCCCGTAGGGGCCCCCCGATGCCCCCAGGGGCTGCAGCAGCGGAAGGCCACGCCCACCGGACCCATCAGTTGCCGTAACCCCCATGGGGCCTCCCTGGGGGCCCCCCGTTGGGGGGGCCCCCGTCCGCCGCTGCTGGTATTGCAGCAATATAGCCTCTATGGGAGGAGGCAGTGGCTCTGTTGCGAGGGGCCCCTCTTGGGGCCCCTCGGGTGTTGATGCAGGCAAAGAGTTGCTGCGGTGTACAGACACCTCTCTGTCCTCACTAAGCGGAGAAGCGGCTGCTGCTGTCTCCTCCAGCTCCGCCCTCGAGCCTCCCCCTGATCTGAAGGCTGGGGGCCCCCCAGGGGTCCCCCGTGGGGCCCCTCCCCTGAACGGGGGCGGCCCCATGAGGACGTGCTGCACATGAGCATACACCGCAGCTGCCTGCCCCTCGATTGCTGCTGCATGCCAAATGGTGTCTCCGTGAGCTCTTGCTGCTTCTGCTGCTGTCACATACAGCTGAGCTGCAGCAGCAGCGGCGCCACCCAGCAGCAAAAGATCTGCTGTCTGCTTCTGCAGGCGAGAGGGCAGCAGCCGCAGCAAACTCGCTGCACCTGTCTGTACACCTGGAATGGAGGGGCCCCCCGCCAGCCTGCCCATCCCTAGAGGGGAAGAGCCTGCCCCCACGGGATCCGATCCCGAAGGAGACAGCAGGGGCCCGTCAAGGGGAGTCAGGAGGAGGCGGCAGCGCTCGTGGGTGCGGAGAGCCAGGGCCCCCATCTGCCTCAGCAGAGACGCGCAGAAGCGAAGAAGGGGTTCCTCTAAGGCCAATAGGAGGTCTCTTTCTGAGGCCCCTGTGAGGAGGCCCCAGACCTCCTGGGGGAGAAACACCACTTCATCATCATCCCTAACATCTCCTCCTGCTGTTGAGGGGTCTCCTGCTGTGTCTGCTGCTGCTGCAGCTCCTGCTGTTGCTGCTGCTGCTGCTGTTGGTGTTGAGGTGTCTCGTACAGAATCTGCTGCTCCTACACAGGGGAGGAGACTGATGACGCGCCTCACAAGGACAGTAGGATATTCCTCCTGCAGCAGCGATCGGAATGCAGCTGCTTGCTGCCTTGCCTCTTCCTGGTGGGAACAGGCAGATTGGGGTGTACAGGCAGCTGCTGCGGTGTCTGGGGAGACAATGTGCAGGGCTATGGCTCCCAACACCTGCTTGTGTACGTACAGGTCCGACCAGTCGCTGTTAACATACTGAGGGGTTATGAAGGAAAGTCTAAGAGCCGCTGTTTGCTGTCTCCTTGGAGAGGCAGGCGACAGGAAGGGGGCGGCGCAGGGATCTGAGGCGGAGAGCGGCAAAGACGAAATGCGAATACACGAAAAATGGTTTGTTAAACAAAGAGAAAGCGCAGAAACAAACGAAGGGGGGCTCCCCGCCGTTGGCTGTAAAAGTACACGAACCCTCCAGAAATCGGACAGGTCAAGATCGGGGGTGAGGAGACCCATTCCCTAAAAGAGAGAGAAAAACTGGCTACATGTTTGTTTTTATATCTTCAAAAATTTCAAAACACTGAAAGAAATAGGTCACTTTTATCTCTTCGTGGCTCCTGTTTCTGTTGTACTTCCCAGCACATGCAGGACCCAGCTCATGCGCTAGTCCGAGGGCCCCACTGCCTGCGCTTTCTCCAGACATAAATCCTTTAAATTGCAGCAGAAATACTTTTATTTAATTGGTTTCTTTTATTTTGTGTCATTGGAAGCGAAGACGCAACAAACGCCGGTGATGCCAACACGAGCCCAATGTGTGCTTCTGCTCTCTCGCCCAAGGCCAACGCGTCCCATGACCTTCTGAAAGAGCCAAAGGAATAATAAAGCGTCTCTGCATTTAAAATAAAACATTCTAACAGAATCCAGCACACGGCACATCTTCCCTAGCCGTGCGGCTTATGGGGGCGACAAGACACCAATAACACTCCAGCCTGTCTGTCTAGCTGCACTAAGCTCTCCTGCAGCTGGCCTCGGGACAAAGGCCAAGAGAGGCGGCAGCAGGAAGGCATCTGCTGGAGACGTTTGGTAAAATGGGCTTGTTGTGAGGCTCCCTTTTTGCCTTGTAGAATGCAGTGAACCAGTGCCAGCTCCTCATGCGTGGAGCTCTTCTTACGAAAAAAGAACTTTCCTGTTATTTGTTTCTAGTGCTTTTAGTGTCTTTCCTCAGGCGCGCTAGCCCGGGGCCTTTCCTAAAGCAGAACCTTTTCTTTTTCCCAGCAGCAAGCGCATTAAATGATTGTTTTTTGTCGAGCGCCTAGCCTTCTCGTGTTTTTCATCAAGTTTATTGGAATTCTTGATTATCAATGGGCCGGCTTAATAAAGACTGGCCTAACAGAAGAATGAAGTCAGCCAAGCAGAGCAGACAGCAAGCCTGTAGCTTGGTGCACTATTGCTCTGAAGAGACGAAGTGAAGGCGCTAGTCTCTTCAACTGACCGTCAGAGACGGTAGCTTGGCCAACAAGAAAGCGTTGAGGTTAAGGATTAGAAACGCAATAGATGCACCAATAGGGAACAAAAGAATCAAATTTAACTGGCTATCTTGTGGCCCCCGTTCCCCCGCCACCAGCATTTCGCATGTAACCCGCTCACTGCGACCCCTCCTTATAGGCTGTAACTGCTACCCCGAATAACAAATTACAAGTAGGTAGGCTCTAAAGAAGGCTGCCCTTCTCTGGCTTGCCGCTCTGAGGGCAGAACGATCTTAGCACAACCAAACGGCAAAGGGATGGGGGCAAGCTGCTGCAAGCCAGCTGCACCTGGGGAACCGCCCCCATCCCAGCTCATAGCAACTGGGCTACTGCGTTCATTGGTTAAACGCTTACACTCACAGAACACACAGGACATTATTTAGGACATTTTAAACTAATAACAGAAAATTTTGCGATGACGAACATACAGAAGAGCATTCTTCTCTCTCATGCTGGACCATCAAAAGGGTTGTCCCCAGGATGTTCCCAAACGCCACGTTAACCCAGCAAATACCCCACGTTCTTTCTCAGAACTATTTTAAAATTATAATTTTAAAATGAAATAAACAAGGAAAGGATGCCTTTGTTTCTTCTGCTGCCTTTATGGGCTGGCACGCAGCTCCGCTGCCATTCTACACACCATTTGTACTGCTCTGCTCTCAATCTGGTTGTGTGTTAAACCCCACTTGCTTTTCCTATGTTTTTTCTGTTCTTATCGCTTTCCCAAAGCATTTTTATTTATTTACGCGGTTTTAAATTGGTTTTAAGGGTCAGGAACCATCCGAAGACGAAGAGTCAGCAGAAGCTAAATGTGTGATTGCAGCAGCATTTCTGCTGCTAGCTACAACAGCATCCCTAAGCTGCTTCTCATGCCGTCACTCTCCTGTCTTTTCCTGCGATTATTCCTTTTGATTTTACTTAATTATTGCACTTTGTTGCAATTTTGAGCTGCCAAGCAGCTCTTCCTCTGCAGAGGAATGCCATCGCACTGGAGGTCACTCCGCTGCATCTCAGGGTCCTGTTGGGTTATACCGGAACTTGAATTCTCGAAATAGGTGCAGAGTTTTGTGGTGTCTGTTTCATGCCTCTTTTATTGTATTTGTCTGTTTCATTTTCGCACATATTGCTTTAGGTTTCATTTTATTTTTTGTAGAATGCTGCATCGCATGGACGCACGCCAGCGGGCTCGGGTGGACAACGCAGCGGCCTGTAGCAGCGAGGCTTCTGCCCGTCCCTCTCCCTCAACTCCTCCAGTAAAGGAGGAGGATGGGGATTCCTCGGCGGACCCTGGTGGAGCTTTGGGTCTCCTTTCTGCTCTTAGCTCCCACTTTTCTCTAGCTCTCTTCCACCTCAGGGGCCCCTCAGCCTTTACCCTTCCCTTTTCGGGGCCACCTGGCGTCTCGGCTGCTTTTCCGGCTGTCGCCGACTGCAGGGATGAGGAAGGAGAGGCCCCTTGCTGCGAAACAGAGGTAGAGGAGGGGCCCCCGGCCTCTCCTGCCTCCCAAGCTGAAGGGAGGGGCCCCAGCTGGGGGGCCCTGCTGGTCCCTAAGGCCCATGGAGAAGAGGCCGGGCCTGGCGCAGCTCTGCTCCTGGACGAGGAGGGAAGGTACCTGCCTGTACACTGCGAGCGGATGTTGCTGGTGTCTGCTGTGTGTCTCTGCATCAACCCAATAAGCGCCTTTTACTTTGGCTGTATGAGTATGGGCTACATGACGCTGCTGGTGTTTCTCTCCTCGATAGTCCACTGGTCACGTCCTCGCCTTGGATGGAGACGGGCACTGGACCTCTTCGTGGCTCGGCTGGTGGTGCTGTTCTCTTTTTTCATTGTGGTGGCCACGGCGCCTCCCTTTGTTTGCGCCATCTTCCTCTGGTGTCTCGTCCTTGTTTTGGGGCTGCATGCGCTGGGCTGGCACTTTTCACGCAATCAGAGACACTTAGAGGGGACCCTCTGCCACATAGGCCTCCACCTCATCGGAACAGCAGCAAACATTATCTTCTTCTTCTCCGTAGGAGACCCCGAAGGAGTCAGCTGGACTGTTTTTTAAATTGCTGCTGCGGTCTCCCCTGCAGCAGCAGCAACAAGAGGGACACGCTAAAGAGCGAACACAGTTTCTGGGACACCAGGATCTGCAGCAGCAGTATCAGCATCATCAGCAGCAGCAGCATCATCATCATCATCATCAGCAGCAGCAGCAGCAGCAGCGGCAGCAGCAGCGGCAGCAGCAGCTTCCATTTTGTTTGGGGGGTCTTAGGGACAACGTTTTCCTCTTGATACTGATTTTTAGCTAGCACCAGCAGCAGCATCACCAGCAGCAGCATCACCAGCAGCAGCATCACCAGCAGCAGCACCACCACCACCAGCAGCACCACCACCACCAGCAGAAGCAGGACCTTCATGTGGGAATCGTCTGTGGTAGTGGAGGAGGTTTTTGAACATGTGTTGCAAATCCCGTCGCTTCTCTGAGGCCAAAACAACGAAGGCTCTCTTTTTCTGGCTCCTTTGTCTCCTTTTGAGGGCCGCCGCAGTTCTGTGTTTCATGAGGCCTCAAGTGCTGTCGATTGTGTGTCTCGCCAACAGCACGAGTAGCAGAAAGGTAGCAGCAGCAGCAGCAACAGCAGCAGCAGCAGCTGTAATTGGCTTGCAACAGCGCAGAGGGAAAATTGGGGGCCGTACTCGAGGAGGTTCCCTTATGATATAAGTTGTCAAGTAGCAGCGTGGCAAACCCTAAACCCTAAACCCTAAGAAGGTCTTTGTCCTGCATGTTGACAGAGATGGCTTCCCATTGGGGTTGCCACGGGGCGCGAGGGATTGGCCTCTGAACTCTCAGGGACTTTCTAAAATTAAATCGCAGGGAGCCTTTCCGGCTTAGCGACCCACAAATAGCATTAGAGACTCCTCAGATACACGCAAAAAGAGACAGAGGGAGAACCATTTGGCAGAGAGAGAGACAAGGAGACACATTTGTCAGAGACAGACAGGGAGAGACATCTGGCAGAGAGACAGACAAACAGGGAGACACATTTGTCAGCGGCAGAGACAGACAGGGAGACACATTTGTCAGGGACAGAGACAGACAGGGAGACACGTTTGACAGAGACATAGACAGACAGGGAGACACGTTTGGCAGAGACAGAGACAGACACCGAAAGAGACTGACGGAGACAGGGGCAGAGGCCCAAGCCATACAGACAGGCAGCGATAGACACGCAAACACAAGAGAGCTCGTCCAATTTGCAAACCCAAAAATACTTGAATGATTAACCATGTAAAATATTTGTTAAGAGAAAAGAAACATATTAGGGAGACCGGTAATCGAAAGGGAGACAAATAACATATTATTAGGGAGACAGGTACTAGGAAAGAAAACACAAGACATATAGCGAGACAGGAAATGTACCGGAAAACACGTAATATATAGGGAGACATGAATATGAAGACACGAAACATATTTAGGAGACAGGTAAGTTAACGGAAAACAAGTAATCTATAGGGACACACGAAATATTGAAACACGTAACATATTAAGGAGACAGCTAATCTACCAGGAGACACGTAACCTATCAAGGAGACATCTATTATAAGCTTTCGGGCGATAGGGCGGATGTTCGTAAGGTATCAAGGCACCACAGTCGAGTGAGTTAAGCCGACGGCCCTGCTGTCTCTTCCTGAGGTGCCGCTATTTAGTCAAAGTATCCCTTAGAGTGTCTCCTTGGGTTGCTGGGATTTATAAACTAAAAACAATAAAAAGACAAGAGCGCTTAACACCCCTTCATTGTGGGAAGTCTCTGGAGGCTCTTTCTTTTCGCACCCTCCAACATAAAAAGGTGCTGCAAGTCCCGAGAGCGGTGGCCCAAGGCCAAGGCATTAAATGCCATCTCTTTCTGTCTCCTCTGTCTCCGTTTGAGGTCCAAAATTCTCTGCTTCATGAGGCCCCAAGACCTGCCGAACACGCCGGTAGCAGGGCGTGGGGCCCGGATCCTTGGGCGCACTCTGCTGCCTCTCTTGTAGGGCCTCTTCCGTATACAAATGCCTATAATGCCGGAGGCAGCCTCGACCTTAAGTGTCTCCTCGTCGGAAAGCTCTTCATAGACCGTAGGCTTCTCGCCAGTGTCTGTGTAAAATACAGCCACAGGTACCACTCTCTCTCGGACGCCTCCCTCGAGTTCAACCCACGCTTCGCTAGCCCTTTTCTTCCTTTGCTGCTTCCATGCTGCTGTGTCCTTGCTGCTGTCTGTTCGCGGGCTTTTCCCTGTCTCTTCTAAGTCGCTGTCTCCCTCCTCATTCTGCCCGAGCACAAACGCCCCCCACTCCTCGCGGCTCCAGTCTCTAGTGAGAGTCGCCCATTCCGGGCTTTTCACGGGGAAAAACAGGTGACCCTGGGGGCCCCCAGCAGAAACATCAGACTTAGGAGAAGACACTCCGCCTCCTCCAGGCCGGGGAGAAGCCACACTGTCTCCTGCCGGTGGGATTATCTTGTGCCTAGCTTGCCCCCCTAACAAGCGCGATATCGCGGCCAGCCCAGCCGCTGCTTCGTCTGCTTTACTGTCGCTGCTGGGATCGCTTGTTTCCCTCTGGGATCCCTTCGGAGGAGGAGGACGGGGGAGGCTTGGCGGGTGCCCATCTTTTTCCAAGAGAGAGGCCGACGTCTCGCCTCTGTCTGTCTGCCCTTTACTTACGCTGCTGTCTTTTCCTGCGCTCTGAACCAGAGGTTTCTTTGGAGGGCCCCCCCGCTCTTCAAGCGGCCCTTTCTCCAAGGGCTGTCCCTTTTTCTTAGCATCCGGCATGGGGGCCTCCTTACGAGGGGTCCCCAAAGGTGTCTTTGAGAGGGCAAGGCTTGGAGATCCTGGTAAGGCTGCAGGGGGCCCCCCTTTCTCCTTTGCGGCAGACGGCTTCGAATGAATATCAGCAAGGGCATCCTTTGTTGGGGGCCCCTTTGAGAACCCTGTAGGAACCTTATTTGGGGAATCTTTGGGGGGCCCCTTCGGAGTCTCTTTTGGGGGTCCCTGTGGGAGTCCTTTTGGGGCCTCTTTTTGGGGCTCCTTTGACAGTCCTTTTAAAGACTCTTTGGCGCCTACCATCAGGGGCGCCTTTGAGGGCCCTTTTGGAGTCTCTTTTGGAATCCCTTTTAGGGCATCTTTTGGGGGCTCCTTTAAGGGCCCTTTTAAAAGTTCTTTTGGTTTTGCAGTTGGCGGTTGAGGCACAGGCTTCTTCAGCTGCTCCTTCAAGTCCTGTGCCTTCGTAAGGGCCTTGGCAGCCCACTCATGGGTCTTAGAGGCCTCCTTAGAGGTTTTAAGGGCCTCCTCACGGTTCTTTGGGGCCCCCATAAGAAGAACCTTCTTATTTGAAAGGGCCACCGGGTTCGCGTTGGGGGCCTTGTTTTGTGGCTCCTTCCCTGTGGTTGCTGTTTTAGGATTTATCTTCTGTGGGGTGCCATTAAAGAGGGGCGTCTTGTAAGGAGGGTTATTGGCCGGGGACCCCTGTGAGGGGGCGCCCTTCACGGCTTTCCTCTTGGAATGCCTGGGACGCCTGTTGGCCAGCTCTGCGTAGTGCATTAATAAGGATCTCCTTTTGTTCATGAAATCTGCCATACTAACTTGCCCCAGGTCGTCCTCTTGGCTGCTGTTGCTCCAGGAGCTGATGCTGAGGCTGCTGCTGCTGAGGCTGCTGCTGCGTCTCCAGCGACTGCCGCTGGACGGACTGTCACTGCCGCTGCTGAGGTTCCTGCTGCTGTTGACGCTCCTGCTGCTGCTGCGGCTGCTACGGGGTGTCTCCTTGGGGCCAGGCCATGGACTTGGTGGGGTTAGTCTGTTTGTCTTCTTTGTGGTATGTGAGCTTGGGACGTTTTCTTGGGGGCCTCGCTGGAGGGCCACCCGCTCAAAGGGCGGTGAGGCTCCCAGTTGTTGCTCTGCCGAAAACCCTTTTGTTAAGGAAGCCCCTAGGCACAATGTATCCGCTGTGTACGGATTCTCCCCTTTAGGGCCCCCTTTAGAGCCTCCCTTACAGGCCCCCTTAGGGACGTCCTTCGGGCGAGGGCGGCCCCTGAAGGGCCCCTCGGAAACCCCCTGGAAGTCACGCGAATTAGTCTCAGAAAGCGTTCTGTCCGTGAATCCCCCTTCTTCGGTGTCTTGGGGGGTCCCTGAGGGGCCCTCGGGGGCCCCCATGACTTCGCGGGCCAGGCGGCGCATCTCCTGGCCAGCATCGGGGGGCAGAAGATGAGACAAACTCAGTAAGATATTGCAGAGACGTCGTGTCTGAAAGGCACAACAACGCTTGAGGGTTTAGGGTTTAGGGTTTAGGGTTTAGGGTCTAAGGTTTAGGGTTTAGAGGATACAGCGTCAGCAATAATTGCAACACCAAGTGCAGCATCAACATCCGCAGGCCTCACTTTTTCTGTCTCCTCACGGAGTGCTTTTTTTAGGACTTGTGTGTCTTGTTGATTCGGGTGTACACAAACCCCAGAATCACCAACCCTGCGGAGCAAAGCGACAGAAGTGTCCAGGGTTAAAAGCCATCTTCAAGGTTCAAGGCATAGGGTTTAGGGTTTTGATCCAGCGCACACTCGACAGGCTTTCGGCTTTACGGGCTGCTCCCCCTTGGGCTTGACCTGTTTCTGCTTTTGCTTTTGCTGCTGCTGC
>NPHX01000057.1:112281-139661 GCA_002271815.1 Eimeria falciformis | reverse complement strand
CATTATCATTATCATTATCATTATCATTATCATTATTATTATTATTATCATTATTATTATTATCATTATTATTATTATCATTTATTATTTATTATTTATTATTATGATTTCAGGTTGGCCTGGCCAAGGCTGTGCGTCTCTGCCAGGGGCGTAGTGTCTGTCTGCATGTAAGCGGTTCTCTGCCTCTTCAAGTTGATGGAGAGCCTCAGCTGCTGGACGGCAACTGGCGCATTGCAATTTCCCACAAGTGAGGCCCGACGATCCCCCGGGAGAGACGATCCCAGCAGTCTCTGCATGCGTTTTGGGGCTTTGGCAAAAAATGAAGTTAAGAGCTCTTTTTATAAACAAAAAAAGACAGAGAGAATGTGCTGTCTCTGTAGCCAAGAAAGAAATGTTATTTTATCAAGGAGACAGTTGCTGTCCAGGGATGCTGCAGTGTATCTACACTTTTGTCGTTTGTTTGTCGCAGGTGTCAAGCTCCAGTTTTGGTTGCGTCTGAGAAGTCTCCGCGCATGCAGACGCTGTCAATAGTCCAGGAGGTATTTGTTTGTTTTGCTGCCCTCAGCATTTCTTTGCGAATGCAGCACTAGAAAGCTGCCATTAAAAGTGTTTGTCTTGCATGCTTCTGTCTTGGCTGTGCTTATTTGGGGTGTATGTACGTACACAGGTTTTGGACAAGGCCAGAGACAGACGCGCCATCAGCAAGATGCAGTATGCACAGCTTCTTAGTGATTTTCAACGCACTTTAGGCTGAAGAGGAGAGAAGCAGCTCTTTCTTTTCTCACTGCCTTGCATGCAGGCTACTATAGCAACTATTATTGTATTGTATTATATACTATAAAAGCCTCATCTCTCTCTAGAAGTGGAAATACACTGCACATGTGCCAACTAGAGCAGACAACGAGGGGCGACACGCGGCGATAATTCGAGACTCTTTTAGTGTTGGTGTAGAGACAGCCAAGAGAAAAAGCAGCAAACAGCAGCAAGTGTCTCCTTTCTAAAGTGCGTCTTTAAGCTGTACATACACCGCAGCAGCAGCAGCAAATCTTGCTGCTCTCTCTCTGAAGAGAGGAGCAATCTGTGCTGAGAAGGATCGCGTGCAGTCAGCCTTAAGGAGACACCTTGCTGGTGCTGCTGCTGCAGCAAGCAAAAGCCCCAAAGCAAGTGCATGCAGCAGCAAGCCTGAAGGGGACAGACACTTCTTTTCAAGCTTGTGTCTCCTTTTCCTTAACGCTTCCCGCCTCTGATGCTTCTCGTCCGTCTTCTGGGGAATTTGGGGCTTCCTCGCTGCATGCGCCTTCGTTTGTCTCTTCGTGCTCAGCACTGGCGCTGAAAGAATAATCTGCCTCTTGGATGTGTTTGATCTTTGTCTGCATGCGGACACAGAGACAATTCTCAGAGAGATATGCTACAGAGACAGCTCAATAGCCGGCATTTGGAGACACTTAAAGCCCCCAAAACGAGCTGTAGAGACACTTGAAAACAAACGGAGACCATCTGCTGCAAACTGCACGCGCCGCAGAAAGCAAAAGAGGACAGACCCAGCGACACAAAAAGAGACAGAAAATGCAGCAGCAGCAGCAGCAAATTGAACATAATATAAATAAAATACATTACCTCTATCCACACTTTTGTCTGCTGCTGCAAACGCCTTGTGTGGTTGTCCCATTCTGCTGGTCGCCAGAAAAGCGTCGGCTGTGCCCTGCAGAGAAACTTTCACAGAGTGTACGTACACCCCATTTTCCGCACGAACACCCAGCGGTGTGCATGCATGCAGTCTGTCTGTACACCTGAAACGCGGTGTATGTACAGCAGTGGCACAGCAGCCAAGAAGATTCATTTCTCCTCCACATCCTGCCTTTCTCAGTTTACTTAAAACATTAAAAAGAACATAAATGCTTCAAGCTTTTGCTGGCTCACTCGGTCCCTACAAAATGTTCCATGTTCGAATAATGCTGCACGAGGTGAAACCTCTGAAAGCAGACAAACAAAAACAAACGAATCGAACCACTGCTGAGGTGTACAGACACCCCAAACTCGTGTACACAAGGCCTAACAGGGTGAGACCGAAGAAAGCAGCGTAGATATTCAGGTGTACATATACACCTGAACATACACCTGTACATACACCTGAACATACACCTGAACATACACCCGAACGTTCAGGTGTATGTTCAGGTGTATATGTACAGCTGGTTCTGCCGCAGAAGACGGTTTGGGCTGACCATGAGATCATTTTCTTTTTGAATGAGTTCGCCTGAGACTTTGGCTAGCTGACTCTCATCTTCTTTTCTTTGTTCTTGCCACTGAATCCGCGCAATTTCCGCAATGTGCTTTCGAGCCAACTCCAACTTGGAGTTGACACGATCCTCTTGCAACTTGTGACGCTGAGCCTGAGAAAAAACAATAAAACACCTCAACATACACCTCAATGTACATACACCTCAATTGTACACCTCAACACACACTCTAACATACACCTGAACATACACCTCAATGTACACCTCAACAAACACCTCAGCAAGGGGGGATGAAGATTAAGAAGAGAAAAGAGAGACAAAAAGACGCACGAAGTCGGTGTCTCTCTCCTTGGCCAGTTGCTGCTTTGCCTTATTTAAATGAGAAGACAAAAATCCGAAAATACGTTTGTTGCGTTTCTCTGCGCTTGGGTCTGCCTCCACCTTGGGCTGTACATACACCCCAAATGCCCCCACAAACACAATAAATAAGTCTGCAATTCGATTATCATTTCAGCCACAAACAAACCTTTGAGTAAATAACCCATGGTTAAGGAAGCGAAAGAAATGCAGAGGCAGATAAGCTGCATTTAGAGAGGGTTTTAAAAGGTTAGGGTTTAGGGTTTAGGGTTTAGGGTTTACCCGCTTTGCCACTTGAAACTCTGGTCCCCCAAAATCATAAGTGGGGCCTCCCCCGGCCTAAAGAGCGTTCAAATAATCACAGGAAATGTGCATGAGGTGTACATACACCTGAACTAGCGGTTTTCATGTTTGCAAGAAAAGAGACAGTTTACGGAGGTCTTTAGGGATCAGAATTGAACTCACTTGCTGCCGTTTCTCTCCCGCTGTCGCTGCAGCAGTTTGAGAAGAAGCAGCAGCAGCCGATGCTCCTTCTTTAGCTGTCCCATCTGCTGCAGCACGAGGTGCTGCTGGTGGTTTCCGCTGCAGTCTTTGATTAAGAATTTTCTGCTCCTCCACGAGCCGCTTTATCTCCCTCCGTAGCACCGCGTCCGTCATTGTGTCGGAAAGGTCTTAAGTTTGGGGCTTTGGCTGCATGCATGCATTCATGCGGAGAAGTTTTTTTAGTGCTTGGAAAGACAAGGGGGCCCCTCGCCTCCTCCAAATGCAACAAGGAGATTAACTGGGGAGCCCCTGTTTGTCAGAACGCAGAAAAAGCATTCCGCGTCCCGCTGTCTGTACACCTCAGTTGTAACAGCGGCAAGTCAGCAAGCGGAAATACACCACAAAAAGGGAAACGAAAAGATGCTTTAATATCCCAACAAGGCTGCTGTTCTTTGTCGTATGCCCTGTGTGCTTGTTTTATTTAATTTAATAATTATTAGATTTGGGAGTTATAAAAAGTGGTGAAATGAAACAGAAAACAGCGCTTCTCCCGTCTGCATGCATGCACTCTATCTCTAGTAGCCACTTTTGCGCTGTGCCGATTTTTGTGGTTTTTTAGGGCTTTGTTATTTCTCTTTTTCACATTAATTAAGGACTTTAATAGAAAAGAAAAACATTTTTAATTTGTTTTAATTTGTTTTGGGTTTTATTCTATCCATTCTCTGTCGGAAACGGCATTTTTCAAAGTGCGCTTCACAGCCTACTAAATGGTGGAGTGTCCGTACACCTCATACTCAAGCCTCTGCTTGATGAAATGTCACAATTATTGCCAATAAATAGTAATTTACGGCTAATTACTTTTTTAAAGGTCTGTTTTAATTCGGCTTTCCTTTCTATGACCTTAATGCCCAACAATAAAAAAGAGAGGAGAGGAAAATCTAAAAAAATTGCATGCAGCCAAAAAACAATCTGAGGAGCTTTTCTGCTGCTTTCCACATGCAAAGGCTCAACATTTTCACTCATAGATGAGAGACGGAATTAATTAGGACCATTTAAAGAATAAAAAACATATTGAAAGTGCAAGCAGTTGCTTGCGGCAGTATTATTGGTTTACACCTGCCACTTAAGGGATTGGTCCGTCTACTTATATTTAAACAAACTGTCTGCATGATTAGAAAAAGAAAAAAAGAAGTGCCGGCTAGACAGATCTAGCTGCAGAGCCTGCCGGAGTGAGCGAGGCAAAGCCAGTGTCTGTACACACCCCAAAGCCCACAGTTTGAGGCCAGAGCCATCAGGCTGAGCTGCGGCAAGGAGAGAGAAAAGTGGAAGCATCAATAAAATTGAAACTTTTGAAAATAAAATTCAAAACGGAATATTTGAATTCTCTGTGGCTTCTGTTCATCCAAAATTCATTCTTAATAAAACAGGTTGCACCCACAGTACATGGTGATGCGTTTGTTTGTTTGTTTGTTTGTTTGTTTGTTTGCTTATTACTTAGAAGTGTCCTGAATAATATCCGAAATGGTTAATGGACGAGTTAAGCATTTTTTCATGAGAAGCAGCCGTAGCCAAGCTGCTCAAGTTGAGGTGTCTCTACACCTTGGCTGCATCCCCTTGCCGCTTGGCGCTGCCATTATCAGATGCAAATTTTTTCAGCCAGAAAAGCCGGAGAAGGACAGACTTTTTTGGAAACAAACAATCTTTAAATTATTGTTTTGTGTTAGGGACAAAAGCCGAAGTAGGAGGGTTTGAGCTAAAAAATAAAGAGATTAGGTGGTAGAGCTACACTTGCATGCAGCGGAATACACCCAAAATAATGCAAGTTCCGACGTACTTAGGTTGGATTTTGCAAAAGAATTTCAAAAGGGAAAAAGATAGTTTCTGTCGTGGGTAAGGCAGCAGCAGCCTATCGCTCAGATGGGCTGAGCATGAACTCCAGGTGCAGATGAAAATGCCCTGGCTTTTAATTTTATTTAAACTTACTGGATAAATCATTGTAAGAATGCGGAAAGACAGAAGATTGAATTTTTTCAGTATCCTTTTCCCCCCGAATCCTTTGGTGCGGCTCAGCTGGCTTCCATCTGCCCCCCAACGTACACCGGAATGATGCAGTGTGTTGCCTGTTCACCCCTGGTGAATTTCTGCTCGAAATGGTAATATTGCCGTTTTTAAGCAAATAAAAAAAGGCAAGGGTTGATGTGTGTGTCCCATTGGACATTCCCATGACACATATAACGCACAGCCCACTATCATTTCTCTTGTAGCAGCTGCCTTGAGGTGGTTGGAATTTTCTTCTTTTTTTAAATTTCTCAATGTGGAAGTTATTGCCAGTTTTTTACAGAAGAGGGGAGGACTGCGAAGTTCATTAAACTTGCAGCGTTTCTCTTTAAGACTGTGTGTTGAAGGGGACTGGGGGAGAGCTTCTGTACTTCTGGATGGCAACATGAAATCGGAAAATATTTCATATTGCAATTAGAGAATTCGCAATTTTAAAAACGCAGAAAGTAGGAAGTGGTTCCCCATTTCCACCACGCTTTTCCCTCGCTGTCGATACACCTGAAATGGCTTCCTGCTTGTCAGGAACCAGTCAAACGGATCATTCTGCGGTAAACTCCATCAGCTTGCAGCATGGAGGGTTGGGGGAGTTACGGAGTTCACGCAAATGGGTTTCCTCCGCTGTACTGCCAGAGGCACCTGGAGAAGATGCACATTTCGCAGTTGTCCCTAGCAGCTCTCTGCAATCTGAATCTGGAGAGAATGGCGAAATGGACTGCGACAGTTTATGCTGCTTTGCAGCAGGCGGCTCTCCCCGCCATGAAGAGGAGTTTCAGCGAAAGAAGATGCAGGCACCTCGCTCCCAACCCGCCGTTCAAGTTCCACCATCTCTGCGATCTGCAGAGCTGAGAGAAGCGCCACAGTTGGGAGCATCTGCCCCCTTGGCAGTTTCTATGGCTGCCCAGCCGGAAGCCTATCAGCGGTATTGCAGCAACCCTCTTGCTCACCATTGTCTCGCATGCAGACAGAAGCAGATGGAGGACGAGTTCCATCGACACGTTCCTGGATATTTAGCGGCGGAAAATGAAAGCGAGGTGGTCCCTTGCTGCTCTCTCAGCTCGGAATTACACACCATTGTGCACGTGTGCGACTGCATGAGTCCTTTTGAATTGGACCGGGCTCTTGCCATGGAGAATCTGAGGCTGGAAAGAGTGAGAGATGCACATGCAGTCGTGCTGACAATATCAAGGAAATATGGAATTGAACGTGTGCTTCAAGACCCTGATCTGATGGTCATCGTCTACAAATATGACGAGATGATGCGCATGTACGCAATGATGGGGGCCCCTATTTGCTTGCGTCGAAGGCAGAGTTATTTCCGGCGTGTAACTTCTTCTTTCGCACTGGATTCGCCAGCTGGCAGAAGGAAAAGAAATTTTAACTTATCAGCAGAAGAGGAAGTGCAAGTCGGACCGCAACAAATGCAAGAAATCCACGAAGATCCCGCGCTGTCTGCACCTCAGCATGTCGAATATGATGAGAGACTGCGAGATGCAATGCGGCAGCAATTTGGAGTGCGATCTTTGGGAACTCTCACGCATATACATGTGCCTCCTGCCGACGTTTCATGGAATTTGGCCGTTCAAGAATCAAATGGACTTAAAATCTTCTTCCGCAGACACGCAAGCTCCACGCTGATCAGCTTTCGTGTGGAAGGCAGAGTCGATGCAAACATCCTAAATATCATTTCTGTACTTAATGAAATGGATTTATATAAAGATTGGATCCCATATTATTCATTTCCGGTCAAGTAAGAAACACAACAATGGCTCTGGCTGCTCACAGACACCCGAAACACCGTTGCAGATTTGCATCGCCGTGGCGAAAGTCTCATGATAAAGTTTCATCACGAATTTTCATTATAAAGAAACCCATAAATTGCCCATCGCATTCTTTTTTTTTCTCTTTAATTTCCTTCATGAGGTTTTTGTTTTCCTGTTTAATTTTTTTGCAGGCTCGGACTGCGTGAGGTGACAAAGTTGTACCAATTAGGGCGCGTCGAGCAAATCGATTTGCTGCAACTCGACTTCCCATGGCCCATGAACAACCGGTGCGTCTTTTTGCTGATCATGCAGATGAGATCCTCATGAGAGTCGCATGAAAGCGGAGAGAAGAAACAGAAGAGAAGAAAGAGGCGGCTGATTGATGGCAGCTTGGGTGCTTGTCGAACCGTGCACTGTAAATGTCGGCATGTGAATAACTAAATATAAATATGTGTATATCTAGATAGATAGACGGGGACGAGACAGTGCTGAAGTTTCTCTCTGTAGAAATCCGTTTCAGGGTGAACAGAAATTATTTTTGCATGTTAGTGGCAGCATCTTCTCATGAACTTCATTCTTAGGGAGGGGAATTGTGGTATTTATTCGGTTTCAGAGATTGTTGCGTGGAGATTTGGGCTGCTGACGATTTAGATTACACAAATAGGTTCTTTATTCGCATTACTTCACTTGAAGGAGGCGACGGAAACCCGCGAGTACCATTGGTGAGTGTCTGAGAGGTTTGTGTTTCAAGTATGTTTCTGCTGTACTGTCTTTAGTGGCATGATTGCATTTAAATTATTATTATTGAGTTATCTATGGAAGGTTACTTGGGATCATGGACTTAATAAGGCGTGTATTATAACAGAAACATCCATGCATGCAGCCCCATCCTATTTTATTTATCTTTTTATGTTTTTTGGTGATGCATGTTCTGACAGACCGTTCCGATGCCACCAAATAAAACACTCCGGCTTTATTGCGAGGGAGCAGTTATTTTAATTCCTCTGAGCCGTGACAAAACATTTATAGAACTATTTTGGACTCTAGATGCCAAAGTCCATCTCAGCGACTACATCGTCAACTTTTTTACCAAGTGCGTTTACACCAAGTTCATTTTGTTTGTTTGTTTGTCTGAGCCCTCATGAAATTTGCCAAGTTCGTTTTTAATGAGAAAGTGCACGACTATTTCCCCGATGTGACTTGGCAGATTGAACATTTTTTTGTTTTTTAGGGTTTTTGCAAAGTCCTCATATCACGCTTTCTGTAAAGTTTGCGCAAACGCGTCGGGGGGTGAGCACGCGCGGCGCCGGAAGAACTGCCCGTTGCTTTATGGTTTTGTGGAGAAGCGGCTGGCGGAAGTAGAAAAGGCATATGAGCATAATATAGAAGAGAAACTCTGCCCGCCTTCTCTCTGGAGTCTGCATGCAAAGAGCAGCTCTGCGGAAGCCCTGTCAAACTCCCAGGATTCCTCAACAGCGACGAATCCCAAGGCTCCTACGGAGCACTCCGTTGGTGCTGGAGTTGCAAGCAGCGATTCCAACGCGGCTGTTCATCTGAAGAAGGGCCGCAGTGGCAAGATCGGTTTTCCCTTTAGAAGAAGGCGATCCTCCTTCCTGTCCGACACTTCCAAGTCATGACGCATGTGGATATGTTTTTGTTGGTGTTGCTGTTTTAATGGTGGACGCAGTTCAATGTGGCTCTTAGGGATCTTGTGCAGGATTATTGTCTTTATCTGCTGCTGCGATGAAAACAGCAAACAACAATTAGCGTGCCTTCTTAGAAAGTCAATCCGATTTGCTTTTGCCGGTCGGGGCTTCATGCTTAGCAAAGTTTAAATCTCATTACGCATAGCTTCGTGATGTTAGTTCTCACGCTTTCTCCATATTTTCCATGGCTGGTAAAGAAGCTCGTGGAAAGGGAGAGAAATTTGCGCGTTTGTATTTCGTCGGCAGGGAGTCAAGCAATGCAACTTGGATGTCTCTGCCTGGCCGCTTCAGCCAGCCCATAAAAAATATGTGGGTTTCTATACAGGCGGTAAATTAGTAAACATGTAAATCGTTGTTGTGTGAACTCTGTTTCCGGCCTTGTTTCAGTGTGCCCTTTTCGTGCATGCACCTTGGGCAAATAGCATTTAGATTACTGTATGTGTTCATGTTTCTGTATGTTTCTGCATGTTTTCTTATGTTACTCTGACCAGAGTTTCACATCCCGCTGAACTAGCAGGGCTTAATTAACGATATATCGGTAACTTTTCGATGGGAAAACGAAGGAGCTAGCAGGAGAGTTGTTAAGCCATGTAGTGCAGCTCCAACCGACAGGGTTTAGGGTTCCATGTCGGCCAATGAGTCAACTCTCAGCTTCACTTGACTAGTGCATTTCCAAACGGATGGCAATCCGAGTGGCTGAAGGGCTCAGCTGGCTCCCACTGCGGGGCTTTCTTGGCTGTCAAAGGGGGTTTTGGCATTTATGGCAATCTTCACCGATGCGAACATCATCTGCATCAAATTATAGAATCTACTGCTTATTTCCGTCAAACAGTCGGAAGCAGCTACCCAGTAAAGCGCGTTGAGGATCTGTGCAGTGTTCTCTTTAAATAAAACAGAGCCGTGCCAATGGCAAATCGACAAGAGTGGAACTCGCCACATTACTCGCTCCTGTCACCCTTTGAATGCCAATAATGCGAGTTAATGTCTTTTGAGGTTATTTGCCAATTGCAAAACGCATGCAAGGCACTTTCACCGCTTGGAAGTAAATCGTAAGATAAATAATTAAAACACATTTTTTGTCGCAATCAAAAAAATGAGCTTCTAGCTGACAGGGCAGCATAAGCCAAGTGGTGAGGGGGGGAGTTGGGCAGCTGCTTGAACCCCCATGAGTGCAATAAGGATGGCGAATGAATTACAAAACGCTGTTCGATAACAAAAAAATTCTCTCCGCCTCTCCTTGGGGACACCACTCGTTCACCTCTAGGATGTGTGTGGCTCCTTTGTCCATTTTAAAAGTTCAACGGCCTGGAAACGAGCGAAAAAAGAAAAGGATATTATTCAGCAAATTCAGCAGAGTGTCGCTCATAGCTTGGATTGGGAGGATGGTCGTTTATAACCCCATTATTGAATGGTTTTGTGATTGGCAACACAGCGTGACCACTGGTCTGTTCTACAAGGGGGGCGAGAGCTACAGGCATACCATGATACTCCTAAAGTGGTCCTCTGCCTCTGGAGACATATCTGGACGGCAGCCAAGCACCAGCTGGTATGCGGCCATGCAGTTATACAATCGGGGGTCATTAACAGTCAATCCGCTCGCAGCCTGCGTTTCACATGTTACCGACTGACTCCCCATGAATTGCGAGAACGAACTGCGTGCGTCTCTGTCAACGGCATTGATGACGAAAAGGCATTTTTAATAAGCTTTTTTATCTTGCTAATGTTAATATACTTATAAATACACATATACTTATACAGCTACATACTACACCATTTTTGATACAGGCACTTGAACAGCATAAGCAAAAACCCACCTCAGCAACAAAATCTTTCTTGTGTGCAATGGTAACCTTCAGCCCTGTGCAAAATGAATAATGCCATGCGACGCGCCTGTGCGTTTCCCATTCACCCGGTGTAAAGCCATTCCAGCAAAATGCACCCACCCTAAACCCTTCTGTGTTCATGAAACAGGTGTATATACACCGCAGGCGCCGTGGGAACGGTTCTACCAAACGGCTATGAAGACCTCGTGCATTCTTTCCACTCCGTGCATCTGTGAATGCTGATTTAATACCTTTTTTCTTTAGCGCCTCTGAGAGAGTGTGGAGGAGAAGAGGGCTGAAAAAAGAATCTCTCGCCATCACCGAGCTGAACGACCTAACTTTTATTTTGAGCTCCTTTTTTACCACCTTCCTGCAGCACAACCATCAGGACCGATCTCAACCGTAGTGTGGAGTTTTATTTGTGAAACACAAGGGGAAGAATTGGCTTTATCGAGGGAAGCGACCAACAAGACAATACAGATACAGCCCGGTGGCCGGGATGCCGTTCAGTTTACACTTGCAGGAAAGCTGAAGAGCTCTTTGCAACAGATAAGTATGCATTCGTTGCTGCAATCATAAATTTTATATTTAATGAATTTTATGAACACCCCCATGGCGGTCAGAACCGTGGAAACACAAGACAAGGCACCGCTCACTTGATCTCAACGTAGACAACGCCAAACATGTCGGCTTTAAGTCTCCAGGGCACTATCACCATCAGAGTTTCGTGCTTGGTGAAGCTCCATCTTCTGAATGTATCCTGCACGTACAAATATACTGCCAATGAACAAAAAGAAACTGAAGAGATAAATAATACCACAAGTTCTCTTGTGCCTTAAGCGGAGTGAGAGGGAATGTAAATACAGTTCATTTAAAAAAGCTTATTTACAAAATTATTTTGCACATTTGGGTTGGCCTCATCTACCACGAAAACGCACTCCCATTTCCTTTGCGAGTCCGTCTGCCTTCCCGTTATGTTCCGCGATGAGATTTGCAACGGGCAGCTTCAATAATGTTGCATTTGGAATTCTGCGGGCAGACAAGAGCATGCAATAAAGAGAAAATAAACAAAGACGGTGCCCCCTTGACCGTCGTTTTGACTGGCCTATCCAAACGGCGGAGGCTCCCTAGTGCTTGCAGACGCTGGGTCTAGAAGCAGCGGCAATAATAGCTGTTGCAAACTCTAGCGGTTTCATCTTCTCTGAAAACACCAAGGTGGGATGCCCTTGTGGTGTCACTACACAGCAATCCTGTTGCTGTTAATCCATAAGTAGTTCCAAGTGGTAACGCATGCAGAGGGGAAAATCGGGCGGCTTTCATTTCCAACATCAGCAAAATTAGTTGTTTGTATTTCTCACTCGGGGAATTGCTTGCTTGCCTCCACCTTATGCTGCATAGCAAATCTCACATTTCGCATTATCAACAACTGGATTGACCCGTCCCAACGCAATTCAAAATAAGTGGATTTATTTGAGCTTTGCTTTCAAGAAGAGGAGGCAGAAAAAGTGTTACTGGCGCTCCATGATGAGAAAGAGAATCCTAAGTGTCCTTACACTTAGAATATCCATAAACACGCTAGCAACCGATGACCGGAGTTGTTGTGTTTTATCCTTAACTAACGCGGCAACATCCGCCCTGGACAATGGAAAATGCATTCCACATACATCTAGGTGTAGTGACACCACAATGACCTTCAAAGAGATGTGCTGGAAGCTAAACGAGGCGCTAGCACACTCGTTTTCACGATCTTGCCACTTACGATTTTAAGGAAGTGCCTGAAGGTGTTTGAAGTTTTGGAGTGGACTCTAATGTACTTAGCAGTTCTGCCTCTTGCTGTGCTTCTGCAGCAGCACAAGAGGCAGAAAAGTTTCTTGTGAAATCTTTGTGTACGCAAAACCTAATCGAAGACAGAGATCAATATACAGTCCAAACCCCACGCATTCTGCTCTTTTAGCGAAGGCAATAAAACGAGCTTACGGGCATTTCGTAAAGTGGGAAGAAGGTTTTCACATCCTTTGATATGGTTTTTGGCTTCATCGCTCTGTAAGCGGAAACAATAAACCATTCATGAATCTTTGAAATGTCTTGTTTTTCTCATTCATTCATAATACAAAGAAATGATTTTACTGACTTATGTCGCCACGCTTTCTGCTACACCAAAATGCAAATCCGGAAGACTTACGGGGTCCAACTGAAACGCACAGCATAGCAGCACACATTTTTCGCAATGCCCGACAGAGTCCCAGCAAAAGAGTATTTAAAAGTCGAAAGCAAAGCACGAAAACATCCTGCTGCTAAATCATAACGTACTTCTTCAATTGTAACTGTTGGTGCTTCACTCGGTGGTGGTGACGCTGCTGCGCCTTCAGGAGTTGCAGGTGCAGGTCCAGAGGGGGGAGGCACAGGTTCCGTGGGATTCGTTGGTTTTTCTTCTGTTTTGGGTTGTGCAGGCTGCGCAGGAGGCGTGGGAGTCGTTGGTTTTTCTTCTGTTTTGGGTTGTGCAGGCTGCGCAGGGGGCGTGGGAGTCGTCGGTTTTTCTTCGGGTTTTGGCTGCACAGGCTGCGCAAGAGGCGCGGGAACCGCCGGTTTTTCTTCGGATTTTGGTTGTGCAGGCTGCGAGGGAGGTGTGGGAGCCGTCGGCTGTGCTTCAGGTTTTGGCTGTGCAGGCTGCGCTGGTTCCGTGGGAGCCGTCGGCTTTTCTTCGGTTTTGGGTTGTGCAGGCTGCGAGGGAAGCGTGGGAGTCGCCGGCTTTGTTTCGGGTTTTGGCTGTATAATTTGAATAGGAGCCGAGGGTGGCACATTAGGCTTGGGTTTTGTGAATGTTGCGTTTTCAAATTCCTTCGGCTTTGGACTTAACGGCCGCTGGTACCTCGGAACATTGAAAAGAAGGTGCTGTTGAACAGAAATAGTAACTTTTGTCAGTGGCTTTCCGGCCTCCAGGGGTCCCCTGCCCTCTCCAGCACCTGAGGCAGAAATCACATTTCCACTATTGCTGCGAAGTCAAGGACGGCAGAGCAGAAGTCATCATATCCTCTGCATGCTTCCGAGTTTCACCGAATGGAGAAAACTTCACAAAATTCTGCACTGGAGGGAATCCATGCAATGCAAATTCGTGTTTTCCGTTGATACCACGAAATTAGCAAGAAATGATTGGGATTACTTCTCGGCTGGTTTGTTGCGCTTCTGTGAAGGCAATCAGATAAGAATGGCGAGGAGAGTGGAATGCGTACTTGATTTTGCTTCTGCACCAGTGGACGGAGGTGAAGTGCCAGACGCAGCTTCTCCTCCTGTTTCTGAACTTTGGGTATCCTTACTTGACGTCGGTGGAGATGAATACATATCAACGTCACCTGCACAGATTGTACACCATTATAATCGGTGGCATGTCCGTTGGCTTTCTAAAATTAGCACGGCGAATTGCACTGTCACTCTGAACATTGGCACAATTTACAGGGCAGCATTCCTGATAAGAGCGTCCATGAAATTGGAATGCTTACTTAGATTCGCTTCTGCACCAGTGGACGGAGGTGAAACGCCAGGCGCAGTTTCTCCTCCTGTTGCACCAGTGGACGGAGGTGAAGCGGCAGGGGCAGTTTCTCCTCCTGGTTTTGTAATTTGGCTTGTCTCAGGTGGAGGCAGACGCGGAGCTGGAGTAGGACGGCTAGAACCATCTGCACAGATCGTACACCATTATAATCGGTGGCATGGGTCCGTTGGCTTTATAAAAACAGCATGGTGAATTGCACTGTCACTCTGAACATTGGCACGATTTTCATGGCAGCATTCCTGACAAGAACGTTCATGAAATTGGAATTCCTACCTTTATTTGGTTCTCCACCAGAGGACAGAGGTGAAGCGCCAGAAGAAGTTCCTGAACTTTGGGTATCGTCATCTGACGTCGATAAAGATGAAGAAACGCCATCTGCACAGATCGTACAACATCATAATGGATGGCATGTTTGTTGGCTTTTTAAAACAAGCATGACGAATTGCACCGTTACTCTGAACACTGGCACGAGTTGCAGGGCAGCATTCCTGACAAGAACGTCCATAAAATTGGAATTCCTACCTTTATTTGGTTCTCCACCAGAGGACGCAGGAGAAACACCGGACTCAGTTTCCGAACTTTGGGTATCGTCAGCTGACGTCGATGAAGATGAAGAAACTCCATCTGCACAGATCGTACAACATCATAATGGATGGCATGTTTGTTGGCTTTTTAAAACAAGCATGACGAATTAAACCGTCACTCTGAACACTGGCACGAGTTGCAGAGCAGCATTCCTGACAAGAACGTCCATAGAAATGAAACTTCTACTTGTATAGGCTTCTGCACCAGTGGATGGAGGTGAAGAATCAGACGCACCTCCTCCTTTTCCTGGAATTTGGAGGTTCTTAGGCTTTGGCGGAGGCGGTGGAGGTGGAAGACGACTAGAGCCACCTGCACAGATCGTGCAACATTATAATCGTTGGTATGTCCGTTGGCTTTCTAAAATCAGCACGGCAAATTGCACTGTCATTTTGAACATTGGCACAATTTGCATGGCAGCATTCCTGACAAGAACGTCCATGGAATGGGAATTCCTACCTGCCTTCGCTCTTGCACCAACGGAAGGAGGTAAAGTGCCAGACGCAGTGCCTCCTCCTTTTCCTGGAATTTGGAGTTCCTTAGGCTTTGGCGGAGGCGGTGGAGGTGGAAGATGACTAGAGCCACCTGCACAGATCGTGCAACATTATAATCGGCGGCATGTCTGCTGGCTTTCTAAAATCAGCATGGCAAATTACACTGTTATTTTGAACATTGGAACAATTTGCATGGCAGCATTCCTGACAAGAACGTCCATGGAATGGGAATTCCTACCTGCCTTCGCTCTTGCACCAACGGAAGGAGGTAAAGTGCCAGACGCAGTGCCTCCTCCTTTTCCTGGAATTTGGAGTTCCTTAGGCTTTGGCGGAGGCGGTGGAGGTGGAAGATGACTAGAGCCACCTGCACAGATCGTGCAACATTATAATCGGCGGCATGTCTGCTGGCTTTCTAAAATCAGCACGGCAAATTGCACTGTCATTTTGAACATTGGCACAATTTGCATGGCAGCATTCCTGACAAGAACGTCCATGGAATGGGAATTCCTACCTGCCTTCGCTCTTGCACCAACGGAAGGAGGTAAAGTGCCAGACGCAGTGCCTCCTCCTTTTCCTGGAATTTGGAGGTTCTTAGGCTTTGGCAGAGTTGGTGGAGGTGTAGGACGAGTAGAGCCACCTGCACAGATCGTGCAACATTATAATCGGCAGTATGTCCGTTGGCTTTCTAAAATCAGCACGGCAAATTGCACTGTCATTTTGAACATTGGCACAATTTGCATGGCAGCATTCCTGACAAGAACGTCCATGGAATTGGAATTCCTACCTGCCTTCGCTCTTGCACCAATGGAAGGAGGTGAAGCAGATCCCTCTGTTCCTGAACTTTCGCTATCAGCACCTGACGGCGGAGGAGATGTATAAATATCAAGGTCATCTGCACAGATTGTACAAAATTATAATCGGTGGCATGTTAGTTTGTTGGTTTTTGGCGAATTGCACTGTCACTCTGAACATTGGCACACTTGCATGGCAGCATTCCTGAAAAGAACGTCCATGGAATTGGAATGCCTCCTTAGATTTACTCCTGCACCAGTGAGCGGCGGTAAAGCGCCAGACGCACCGTCTAATCCTGGTCCTAAAATTGAATTTTTATTAGGCTCTGGATTTGCAAACGGAGGCGGTGGAGGTGGAAAAGGAAAATCATCATCTGCACAGATTTTACAACATTATAATGGATGGCATGTTCGTTGGCTTTCTAAAAACAGCATGGCGAATTGCACTGTCACTCTCAACATTGACAGGGTTCATTGGCAGCAGTCTCGACAAGAACGTCCATGAAATTAGAATTCCTACTTAGACTCCCTCCTGCACCAATGGGCTGAGGTGAATGGCCAGACCCACTTTCTTCTGTTCCTGAACTTTCGCTTACTGTAGGATTTGGCGGTGGAGGTGGAGGTGGAGTTGGCGATTCCCCAGAGTTATCTACACAGATCGCACACATTATAATGGATGGCATATCCGTTGGTTTTTTGAAAACAGCACGGCGAATTGCACTGTCAATTTAATCATTGGCACGCTTTGAGCATGCATCCATGACAAGAGTGTTAGCAGGAGCCTTGTCGGCTTCCCAAGATTCATGAGGAAATGCAGCCGCATTAATCTTTGTCTTATAAGATAGCAGCTGACGCAATGTCCGATCATACTCAGTAAATCCGGGTTGTCGAGAGTTGGAATGTCGGTTCTATCTTCTGCAAACATACAAGACACAACACAAACGCTCCCTGGCAATGCTTTATAAAACCAGAATTTTTAAAAGGTTGAGTGAAAAAGAGGTCTTTCATTGGTGATGAAGGTTTTGTAGAGTTGAGTTGCGGTGAGCATCTCTGGTGCAATTTCAATAAATCGCGGCCGACGATCATGGGACAAGTTGGGGCTAATTGGCAAGAAGCATGCAGTAGAAAGAATGTTTATACGCTTATGAGCCAAGAAAGAAGAAAGTTTTTTCATTGAAATAGCCAGCAGACACAACACAAGGCACAGCTGCACATGAGTAACGACAGCATTTGCTTGAAACGACACCTTACCAGGATTTCCAAGTACTTGAAAAATAAGGCTTGTCAAAATCAGAAGAAAAGCTGTTGTGGATCGCAGTGTTCCCGGCTGGGAACCGGACGCGCGGAAAGTGCACCGTGTGGTGATTCCACTAGCGAGAGAAAGAGAGCACGGCATTTTTGAGCGATCCATTGAAACTCGAGTCAAGGAGTTTGGGATCTTATTGATTTTTGCCGGTAACCACTTTTTGGCACTATTCAAGGATTGCAGGGCAGGTTGCCACTCCAGCAAAGGGGGCACAAGACATTCCCCCGAAACCACGAATTACGGATTTCTCAAATAATGCCTCCAATTAGTAAAACACATTAGCCGAGCCTTCAATATATCAGAAAATATACACATCAGGGGGTTATATGGTCTTAGTCTCATAGGCCGGACTGCCTGGTCAAGGTACTTGCGTCCAACTGTGGCCTTGGAAACATTCCCGTCATGCGCGGGGCTGTACATACACTTGCTGCTGCTACTCGTAGTTGGGTAGAAACTACCGATCTCCCGTGCTTCTGAATCTTCCTAATTGTTCTTATCAAAACGGAATTGGGTTTTTTGTTTTCATTTAACCAGCGGGAAAGCGATTTGTCGGCGGCTTCCCTGCGAATCCTTTCGTTAACAGACAAGACGCATGAAGAGGTTATTCTCATTTCTTACAGTGGCAAGAACAGACGATCTCTCGCAACACAAGCTTTGAATTTTCTTTGCTTAGACTAATAAGACGAGGCTTCCACCCGTCGTCGTTAGCCCTGCTGTATTGGAGGGCTGCTTAGTGCACCTTCGGCGTTACCTTGGAAGATGATTGAAGTAATTTTGAACGATCGTTTAGGACGGAAGATTCGCGTAAAGTGCAACCCTGACGATACAGTGGGAGATCTAAAGAAACTCGTCGCGGCGCAGTGCGGTAAGCTTCCTTAAAGACTACCTGAAGAGCCCTAGTCAACTGAATATCTCCTACCAATTGACGGCGGGCGTTAAAGCAATTCCATGTGAATGCCAACTTTCGGGGCAGTCTTAGTAAACGCCCGCGGCACAGTCTGTCCATCCGGTTGTTTTAAAGTTGTTTTTTCTCCCTCCTCCACTGCTTCATTTGCACGTTCACGATGCTACAATGAATTGCCACTGCTGAGAAACTGAATGTACATTTTTGGTTGAGAAGTGGTGTAGGAGAGGCTGCACCAGGAAGGAATTTCATATTGGTTTTTCGACTGTACATACCCTGACGAGCATAACGATATATTAATGCTGCGTGGTGTATTGTTTGATATGTCATTTCCTTTTCATGAGTGTATGCATGCGACGAAACGGGTTTGTTCAATCCAGGGTATACTGGCCAAAAGCAGCTCCATTCAGATCCACTTGCTGCCGTTTTAAAAGATGCAGTGTTCCATTCCTGTTTGCTTTTTTCAGGGACGCGACCTGACAAGATTCGCATCCAGAAGTGGTACACGGTGTACAAAGATCACATTACTCTGGAGGACTACGAGATCCACGATGGCATGGGGCTGGAGCTCTACTACAACTAAATGATTATGAAGCCGCCACTTCTTTAATCCTGCTGCTCCTTGCTGCAGCAAAACGATCTCTTTAAACGCCATCAATATCTATTTTCAGTGTTGGAAATATTTTTCTTTTAGCAAGAAGACAGTTTCCTTAGCTCAAACTATTCATGAATGTTTTTGTCCCCAGCTGACATGCTTCGATTGCCGCATGCAAAAATCGTTCAGTGTATTAAAATAGATTATTTTCATCCGTATATATCGTCCTGACTTTGCTTCAAACTCGCCGAGTTTTCTCAATATTTTTTCCGCGATTTCAGGATGGCCAAGGGTCACTTTTTGGTATTGTTTGCTGGGTGGAGGTGAAGAGACACCTCCGCAGTTGCCGTTTGTTTGCATGGATGTAGAACCATCATTTCTATTGTTTTTAAGTAGCAACAGAATCATTTACGGATAAGAGAGCTGTACAGGGGAGCCGCATATAATTGCGTTGATAAGAAGCGTACTGACAGACTGCTGCATACAACACCCGTCAAAGATATGAATGAACCAGTGGTCTTCTCTTGCTTTAAGCGTATCAGCTCTACGTTCTGGTTTCCCGGGTTTCTTTTAACAAGTTCAGGTGCCTAGACTGCGGCGTTTCTGTGCATTCGTTTGGATTGCCTCATGCCAATAGTTCTTTAATCGGAGTGAAACATAAGCAGACTTGGAGGTTCCAGGATATTTTATAATTTCATCAAGTTCGATTTGCTTATCCAGGCGTTTTGTCTCTCAAGAGTGCTTGGCTGATGGCTAAAAGTCGTAAAAAATAGGGGAAACTTTGGCCCCGCGTGGCTTGCCCTTCACGCGTTGTTGCATTCAATTGGCCATGAGGTTGTAAGCTAGAGCGGCAAATGTGTAGGTGACTAAGCCGATATGCTCTTCATTATGAAGGGTACTGATTTAAATACCGTTTGGTGTCTTTCAGCGGCTTGTTGTGTGTAAATACACTGCACTGTTGTCTCCCCGTGCGCTTTTCCTGAAATCAAATTTTTATTTTATTTGTAGTGTGCTGCCGCGAGATACGAGTTGCATGAGTTCAGAAGCGTAGAGGGGAAAGTCGTATTTTTTGGGTCCTGATTGGCATTGCGATTAATGCTTATATTTTGCATTGATAAATTATTTATGAAAAGACACTTTTTAAAATGATTTATTTCGTCGAAGGCGCATGCGGTATCGTGGAAAACAAGTATGTCTTCCTGATGGCCATACCTGAAAATGAGCGTCTTGGCATAAAACTTATGTAATATTTTTCAAACATTTTGTTTATTTTATGAGAAATATTGTGAGATTATTGCAGTGTAATGAACAACGGACCCGCCATCCCTAGAAAAGGTCAGCGGATTGTACAAGGTCACCGGCTGCTGTGCTCTGGATGTGTGTACACTTGAAAAGCAGATTCGACGTGCGGCATTCTTTGAATATACTTTGACTATATCTAATTAAAATACGTTTCTAATTGAACTGGGTAGAACACCCGAGAAGATCTGCTCGTTCTTCTGCACTAGTAATGCTCACAGGCTCTGCTTTATCGGATCATCAACCCTTCTTCATATTTTTGACACACACCGCATTTCATGCCGCTCCATCAGCATCCGAGAAAAACATTTGGCTGGTAAATTAGGCCAATATCCGACACATGCTGCGAAAAGCCAGCTGTCCTTGCTTAATCCTGTAGTGCTGCATTGCAGCATGTCCATTTTGAATTATTATGTCAAACACGACGGATATTTCCCCGAGCGGGTTTTCTTTTGCACCCTGTGAACAAAACAAAGAAACTTGCCCTGCTATGCAAATACGAAAAAATATCTCCCTGCCGTCTCAGCCAGATCAGCAGGTGCTCCATACACAAGAGAAGCCAGGCAACATCTCGGACGTTGGGCGTTGGTCGCATGAGAAGAAGCAGGAAGATAAGCCAACTTTATTTTTGCATGCAACGGGTCCTAATGAGGGAGCATGCGTTGATTTTTCAACGTGGAGGTTCAGGCTGTTCACCTTCATTAAAAAAGGAGTTCTCTTATGCTTAGTGCTGGCGGTGGCCTCAGCCTGCATTCCCTCGTTGCTTTGCGGCCTGTTGGATGTGCTGACAGAGTTTGATCCTTCTCCTCTTCGCACCTTTGCGGTGACTTGTCTTAGGAGTCACTCGGACGGTTTGCTAGAGGGCAGCTCTTCAGATGCTGTTACCAATGAAACTCGCAACCGAAGCGGCAATGGAATCTTTTATGATCAGGAAAGAAATGAAGAAGCAAGCGCGTGCCAAGCGTTGCTTTCCCTTCGCAGAAATTGGGGTGTACGTCCACCGTTTGGAACCTATGTAACATTTCTGAAAGCAGGGACGCTTTGCAGTCTTGACCTGTTTCGTTATATTGACCTGGGGCCCCTTCTGCCCGAGCCCGAGACAGTCCAAAAGCATTTAAAACGCTTGGCGCCTACTCTCTCATCCCTCTTTCTTTTGACGCGTCTTTCGCACGCGCCAGTGCAGCCGCCGTGTGAAGAATGGCTGCCTGTAAGGGCAATGGCCAACACGCGGGACATGCTGCATGCAGATCCATTTGCTTCTACAAAGAGTGAAAAGCAGCAAACACCAAAATCAACATTCGATTTCGTTGTGGTGGGAGGGGGAGCTGCAGGCTCCACGCTTGCTGGGCTGCTTAGCCGCGTCAAACGGACAGAAGACAAACAGAAAATAAATGATGAGAAAGAAGGAGAGAAGATTGGCAAGAGTGATTCACAGCTGAAGAGACAAAAACCACGCGTCTTGGTGCTTGAGGCCGGGGGCTGGCCAGACTTAAGATCTTTTTCCCCTTTAAAGGTTCCAGCAAGAACGTACGAATCCCAGAGAGGCGACATGGATTGGGGCTTGACCACTACTGAACAACCTCGTGCATGCAAGGTGACTTTCCTCCCTCTTATCTCTAATCTAAAAGCTACACTTTTTAAACATTCCAGGTAGAGGACTGTCTGTTAAGTGTGTCTGTACAGCTGCCTCTTTAAAATGCATGCAACTAACAATCTTAAGCCTTCCAGGTAGAGGACTGTCTGTTAAGTGTGTCTGTACAGCTGCCTCTTTAAAATGCATGCGATTAACAATCTTAAGCCTGTCTGAGTAATCAGTAGCAAAACGAAGTAACCTGCATTTTGAACTTGTAGTGGAAAATGCAAGAAATACTGTTTTTATCTCCATCTCGTAGGGCTTACAAAGAGGAAGGTCGTTTTGGCCGAGAGGGAAGGGCCTCGGAGGAAGCAGCTGGTTAAATTACATGCTTTATGTCCGCGGGGATCCGCGGGATTTTGACAGTTTCAGCAATTGCGTTGGTGACAAAAGATGGAAATTTCGAAAAGTTTTGAAAATTCTCAAAAAATTTGAAGATGTTCATTTCCCAGCAGATCCTGAATTTCGGTAAATAAATACAAAACATTTAATTCCATGCAGAAAGACGCTTTAGGTTTGGTAGCACGAAGCAGTCAACTATCTTGCAAAGAGAACTGGGCAAATTGGGCCCTCGAATTTGGGGTGTACATACACCGCAGTGCTAAAGAGGTTTTCTCTGGATGCGCGCATTTCCTTCCTAAATCACCGCGATCTGCCGGTAAACTTTGCAAACTCTTCATGAAAGAGATTGAATATCTCTTTCTTTTTTGTTTTTCTTTTGTTTCAGAGGAACAGGGGGTCCCATTACCGTCAATCTCCAGACCATCGTAGACCCGACAGTTTTGGCTTTTGTGCGAAGCGCTGAGGGCTTGCGTTTGGAATCTGAAAAGAAGAATGCTGTTCCAGGGGACAGAGCCAGCGAGTTTTATGCTGCCAATCCTGATTACAACGGGGAGAGATATTCAGGGCCTTCTCTCTTTCAGTTCAATACGCGCCATGGAAGACGTCGCAGCCCTCTGGAGGCATTTCTTTTCGATGCAAAGATGGATGAAGTCCGTTTCATTTATTTTAATTGTTAAAACAGGAAAATGCGGCATTAGGGGCCGCTTAGCCTCAACATCTCTCAGTAAGGATTGCATCTTCTTACTATCACACACTCAAAGAAGCACTTTAAACGCTGCTTGTGGATTTGTTTTGCAGAGCCATGAAGACAGCCTGCTCGGAGATCCGACAGTCAGCGTCGTGTTTCATGCGAGAGCGATTAAAATACAATTTGAATCCGTAGGAACACAAGACATTTGCAAAAAGAACGACGAAAACAGCAAATGTTTGGGCCTTCCAACGTCCCAGTGGACAGTTGAACCTTTGCCTCCGACTCTGCGAGCAACTGGCGTGTTAGTTGTGGACGACAGAGAATGCACTGCTGAGAAATGGGAGAAAGAGATGTGCCAAGTGTTTGAGGTGAGAAGGTCTGCTCTGTCTTGTCTTGGCTACTTTCAATAAACTGACGCGCTGCAAAAACGTGTTGGGGTGTATAATATTCTTTTGGTACACTATTTTGATTAATAGGAAGGAGAATGTGAGAGTTTGTTTTTTCTGGTTCAGGTGCCCGTTAGTGGCGAGCTGATTCTCACTGCCGGAGCTATACATACACCCCAGCTGCTCCTGCAGTCCGGCAAGTTTCTGCATTGTGTGGAAATCTGTTTATTATATTTATGCCGTCCAAATGATGAATTGAATGTACAAAAAAAATAAGCGGAAAAAATTATAAAACAAGTTATGGGATTGCATATGTGGGAGGGTTTCGTGCGAATATTGAATTGCAAGTTTGGAGTGTATGTACACCTGCATTCAACAGGAGTGGGCGACGCAAAGACACTAGAAAAGTTGGGTTTAAAAACGGTGGTGAATCTTCCCGGAGTCGGCAAGAATCTTCAGGTAAATAAAACAAAACAAACAATTCATGAGAGGAAGTGTCAAAACAAATTTTAATTTCCCATTTTTGCCGCAAGTCGCTTTCCTGAAAGTTTATTTTAAAGCTCCTTAAATTTCATTTGCGAAATGCAGGATCATATTTTCACCCCCCGACTCGTCTTGCTTAAAGACAGCGTTCCTTTGCACGAATTTGCCGAGCAATTTCCGCCTTCTACGAAAGCTGCGACCCCTGGCCCAGAGGTTTGTTTTCTGCATTTTGCTGCAACTGCAAATATAGATTTATTTTTTTAAAAGAGAGAGAAAGTGTTTTTATGAGACAACTGGTTGGCAGCAAAGAAGGTTTTATTATCAGCTTCATTAAATGTCTTTTGCACGAAAATGTTTGGGGGTTTTGCAGGTTGAAACGCAAAAGTTTGTTGAACGGATTGACAATTATGCCTCTTTGCTGCACACTGAAGTGGCACTGGAAGTGGACAGAGAAACCAAAGAAATTGATTTGAAGGCTTCTTTATCTGACAAGGAGAAAAGCAATGCACCTTCAGTTGTTCCTCTTTCTATTAGAACGGCAAATGAGCATCGAGGGCAACAAATTCAAACCGTCTGGAACTATTTGACACGAGCAGCAGGGCTCCTTGCATCCCCAGGTGTCTATACACCCCATTTTATTTCCGTTTGAAATGGTTTTAAGCAATTAGCATCTGCAGTGTCTGTTTCTTCTCGGTAACAAACGCTTAAACCACCAGAAAACAATCAACATCATGCCTCTTTTCTTGTTATCAGGGGTGGAAGCACAAGTCGTATCGGAACACTTTGGAGAGCTTGTTGACGAAGAAAATGCAGCGACAAGCTTGCCTTCTTCTTGCCCTCATGGGTCTCCTGCCCCAGACATACAGCTTCACTTTCTTAACGGTAACCCTAAACCCTAAACCCTAAACCCTAAACCTACGGAAATCCCTAAACAGTACCCTGTCTTTGCGGCGTATAACGCATGCATTATTCACCTATTTTTTCTTATTGGATTGATGGCAAATCCTCCCTAGATATTTTTTTGTTATTTTGTGTTTATGTTTAGTTTATTGTTTCATTTCTGTTTAATTTTATTAATTTTATTAAATTCTATTAAATTGATTTAATTTGATTTGGGTTTGTCTCAGGTTTGCCCGACGCATCCTTCATGACGTCTCGCTTGAACATTCCAAAGTGGTTTCCCTTTTTCATTGGAACGCCAGAGGCCTGGGGCAGCGCGTCGCATGCGCCGAAGCTTCACGGCGTTGTTTTAATGCCGGTGTTGCTACACCCGAGATCGAGGGGTACAGTGTCTTTGTATTCGAGTGTATCTACACCGGAATCAACAACAAACCTTGAAGAAGGAGAAACAGCAAACACACAAAATGTTCTTTCTTCTGTTAATCCAATGAAACCTCCTTTAATCGATCCGCAATATCTCAGCAGTGAGAGGGATGTCGATGCGTTAGTCAAAGGTAAAAAACAAACAAATAAATAAATAAATAAATAAACAAATAAATTGATAAATAAGCAAAGTTTAATTAAATAAACAAATAAACAAATAAACAGCAACCCAAGCAGATAAAACCACTGTGTCTATACACTTGAAACTGCATTTTGTCTTTCTTCCCCTCATGGCCTTTTTCTCCTTAATTTGTTTTTGCATGCAGGAACTTTGATGGTTAATAAAATATTAAGCTCCGGACCTTTTTCACTTCTAGTTGAACAAGAGCTCCGCCCGCACTGCCGACCTGAAGTATGGCGTCAAATATTCCAAAAAAATGGTTTTACAGGAGACATGTACGTAGGCCTCGGGCCTCTCAGCAACAGCAGCAGCAACAGCAGCAACAGCAGCAGCAGCAGCAACAGCACCAACAGCAGTGACAGCAGCAGCAGCAGTAGCAACAGCAGCAGCGGCGAAAACAGCAGTGAAAGTTGCAGCGGTTCTAACTGTATTCTCTCTGCTTTGGAGGCTGATATCGCCAGGCAATATCCGGAGCTGGAAACTGTAGATCCGATGCTGCCGCGGCTGTGTGCTTTGGCCTCTGCTTATGAAACTGGCAAGATTTCTGTAGACGAGTGGATGCGAGGGTTTGTGCGTCTTTTCACTCTGACACTTTATCACCCAGTTGGCACTTGCAAGATGGGCAAGCCGGACCCGGAGTTTCAGCGCGCGCATTTGAAGCGTCTGTACACCCCAACACAAACGGTTGATTTCCCGGGGGAGCAGTTGCATTTCTTTCCAAACGAACCTGAAAGTCGTCTGAGTGGGGAACAAACACTTTTTAAAGATGAACAAGAAGGATTTGATGATCAGAAAAACAAGGAAATAGAAGGACACCAACTACCCCCCTGGTCGACCACTGCAGTTGTCGATGGAGCCCTGCGGCTCTGCGGAGGAACATGCGTGCAAAATGTTCGGATTGCCGATGCGTCGGTGCTGCCGCATTTGCCGTCTGGTAATACCCACGTGCCAACGATCCTCGTGGCACACATTGCTGCTGAAGACCTTGCAGAAAAATGGAAATTATCAAATTAAAAACCAATTTAATTATTATTATTATTATTATTGTTGTTATTGTCAGTTTGTTGTATTTTAATGCGATATTTTTGCAAACAATAGCAAGAACGTATTTTTTTCCTTAGTGATGGGGTGTACATACACCCCACCGCACTGCTAGCAGAAAGGGGGAACTCACGCAACGTCATTATCAACACATCCCATACTCGTCTTCCTGATGCTTTCGCAGTTTAATCTCGTTACACTAGAAGGAGAGTCTGCTGCATCCCTAAAACCCAAGTTTACATAAAATAATATTGCTATCTCTAGAAAACCCTAAAAAATACCACTTTGACAGTCAGCAACTATTTTAGGTTGAGATGGTGTTTGTACAGCGGAAAAACAGCAAAAGCATTTGATGTCAAGAAGTGTCTCCCCATAGGGTGTTTGTTTTTGATAATGCTCCTTTTATTGCCGCAGAAAATTACTATCCCCCTCCGCTGCTGCCGGTTCTTTGCTTAGCAACTTTTGTCTCCTGCTTAAATTGTTCTAGCAGAAGATTTTCGGTTTCTTCCTTGTCGTAAACCCCGTTGCAATGCCACAGTTTCCACGTCCTATCAAAACCGACACTGGCAACGGTGTCGCCTCCGCCGTGGCCAACATTGGGGCTGCATGCAATCCCATCTTCTTTCATTGCAACATCTTTTTTCCCAGTTTCCTTTGTTTCTTCTTGTTTTGCTGCTTGCTGAAAAGTGCTCCAGGTGGACGAGTCCAAGACGTCTATTCCCATGACCTTTCCGTCGTGAGCAGGCAGACTTTTTTGAAGTGAGAAATCGGTGCATGACCAGACCTTCACAAGGCCGTCGAATCCTGAGGTGTACAGACACCTGCCTCTCTGCGGCTCAAAGATGCATTCTGTTACCATTTTTGTGTGCGCAGGAATTGTCAGCAACGCCTGCGACAAGCAAGATGCAGCAGAGGTGCCCTGCTCCGCAGCAGCAGCCTGTGCAGCTGCAGAAGTGCTAGCAACTTTTCGCAGATCCCAAAGCTTCACGCAATTGTCATCGCCACCGGTGACCGTCCAGCTGGAACACACGGGGTGTACAGACACCGCAATGACCTGCTTCACATGCGCTGCAATATCCAACACCCCTCGCCCAACGCGAACGTCTGTCACTTTCACCAAACCCGTCAAATCCGACGTTACTGCCAAAGAACCATCAGGGTGGAAGCACACCGCATACACCGGGGCTGAGTGTCCTTCCTGCATGCAAATAAATTAAATAAATGAATTAAATAAAGTAAATAAATTAAATAACAAATTCAGCAAGCGGATGATCTCTGGCGTCTCTTCGCGTATTGACAGCAAAAACCACAACAACAAAAAATAAGTAACAAGCTTCAGATACCTCTATAGGCAC
>NPHX01000057.1:100442-112271 GCA_002271815.1 Eimeria falciformis | reverse complement strand
CCTAAACCCTAAACCCTAAACCCTAAACCCTAAACTCTAAACCCTAAAGGGTAGGGAGGGGTTTATGTGGTCAGTTAACTTGCCTGAAGGAGAATTTCCTGTTGGGTTTCAACATCCCAAAGGCGCCAAGTTTCGTCATGAGACGTCGTAGCCAAACATCGCCCTGCAAACAACAAATAACAAATAACAAATAACACCACAACAAATACGACAAGACAGACATTTATTTCCTTCAAACAAAGACCCTACCCTGCATGCATCCCCCTTTAATTTCACCCTTAAGCCGAAAATGCAAAGAATCACCCGCAACTCTGCAGTGTACGTACAGCTACCTTACCTGTAGGGTGGAAGGCGACGCGGTTTATTCTCTCTTCGTGGCCTGTCAGTCTCCCTACAAGCAATTTATTTGAAGGCGTAGAGACAGCGGGGCTCCCCTTAGCCGCACGCCCAACGTCCCAAAGGCAGACGCTCGCATCGGCTGAGCCGCTGGCCAGCAGCAAATCCTGTTAATCGCAAAAAGGGTTTTATAGAGGGTTTGATGCGGAAAGAAAGAGAAGAAGGTTGAAAGCATTTGTTCTGTCTTTGAAGCAGCTCCAAAATTGGCATTTATTGATTTAAAAAATATATTTTAAAAAAATTTCGCTCACCTGGTGGCCCGGACACGGGTTCCAAGCAAGCGCGTGAACTCGCGTTTGGTGTTGCTTCAGTTGCAAGAGGAGGCGGCCGTCTGCTGGCCTCCAAATCTTGACGCTTTCCCCCCAGGATGCAGTGGCTAGCAGTTGGGGCTGGAGGTCCACTGGTCCGTTTTGTTCGGGTGTCTGTACACCTCGAATTGCATCTCCCTTTCCCTCCTCGGCTGCTGAAGCTGCAGATGCCACTTGAAGTGCGACGGCGCAAGAGGGTGAAAATCGGCAGCAAGTCAGAGGCCGCTCGTCGCCTACTATTGATGCAGCAAGAGACATTTTAAGCTGTATAAACTTATTAAAGAAATGCATGTCCAAAATGGGACTGGTGGGCGGGAGACACGACAAGTTCTTCTCTTGCTGCAACTGCTTCGCGTGCTGTCTGTACACCGCCTCCCGTCTCAGCCGTTTCTGCGCCGCCGGACCACTTGCAGCAGCAAACATTTTTCTGAATGTGAGAAGATTGGCCTGGCCCTCTGTATAGAAGGTTCCTTCGATTTCCTGCTGCTCTCTTTCTTCCGTCTCCCCCTCCTCTGCCTTAGCCTGCGGCTTTTTCACGGCAATAACACGAGCCGCAGGAGCAACTAAGGGCTGCTGCTGACGCTGAGGTGTACATACAGGTGGAGGTATGGTTCTCCCCGCTGCCAGCAGAGCCTTCAGACGAGCACGCCGTTCAAAGGGACCCTCCCCGAAGATAGTTACAGGCTCGTCCATCCGTCTGCAGCCACAGGCAACATGAACACATCCTAAACCCTAAACCCTAAACCCTAAACCCTAAACCCTAAACCCTAAGGCGTACCTGAGGGCGTCTCGCACTTCTATATCCATGGTGGGCGCAACCGTTTTGAACGAGGACGCGACTTGTTGGGTTTCAAATGCCTGGAGCCTCTCTGCGTTTTGTCTAACTGCAGGATCTGCAGCTAAGTCGGATTCCGCCGATGGAGGGCTTTCCGCATTTGCAACTGGCAAATCGCCAGGGGGCCCCCCATCACCCGCAGGGGCCTCCTCACATACAGCCGCTGCAGAGGAAGCGGCAGTCTCGTTTATTCTTCCATAATAAATGTGGCTTTTGGTATCCTTGGACCCGGGCTGCTGCTTTGCAGCTCCTCCTCCCGAATGGGAAGGAGATTTGGTGTCGCCTGCCATCTCTTAGAATTTACTATTTACTTTTCCAAGAAAACATGTATTTAAAAAAGAGCACAAGAAAGAAAAAAATAGCAAAACTATTTAATTCAAGAAACGACAGGAAAATGCTTTAAATGCTATTTTTTATGAAAATATTTTCAGGTGTACAGACACCACACATAAGCGCATATGAGGAGGAGGCACGGCACAGCCTGCTGTTCTGCGGTATTTACCGTGTGTTCAGTTATTGAAATTAAAAGACGAATTACTTTGTGTTTTTTGTTTGGAAGAAGTTTCTTTTTGGCTACATTCTGTCGAAGAGGAGCTGCATGCCGTTACCAGCCATTATTTTCTTTGCATCCAGCAAACAGCCCCAAAGTTTATTTTAAAGAACACACGGGAAAAGGTGAACTTTACACAAACAAGAGCATTTTGGTATGGATACGTTTAATCTGTCTTTTGCTTGTTTTGTCTTCCAGCTGCCGATGAGGTTGGAACCACATTTGAAACCTCTTTGATAATCTATCTCATTTTTAATTATGAAGTATAAAGAATGATGAGCCGCATTCCCTTCAAATGGCTTGCCGCCAGCAGGACATACACCTCAACCAGCACCCCATGTGGGGTGTTATTCAGGTGTATTGACACTGCACGTCGAGGTGGAGAGTGCTACGGCTCTTTCCCTGACGGCACAAATATGAAAATACATTTATCTGAGGATCGATGCGAGCCGTGCAGGACTCAGCCTGCAAATGTATTTTGCAATGGTTCTTTTTCAACGGAAAAGGCTTATGAAACAATCTGCGTGCGGGCTGTCTGTACACCCCAAGTACCGCAGATCTCAGGGCTGCCCCTCCGCCTCTCCGGCGTGCGGCTTGCCAAGGTGATACGTCATTTCAATCTCTCCTTTCTTCCTTGCTTCTTTAAATCCTCTCAGCTTGTTTTAACTAACCTTCCACTCGCACTCCCTGAATTATTCTATTTTTAAAATCTTTTTGTTGATACAGATGGGACCCAGCAAAGGCAGAGGCCCTTTGATAGCAAAATATGCGCCTGTTGGATTTAAGAAGGGATTTGGAGCTGTGGGCCTGGGCAGGCACACCAAGAAGGGTAAGCAGCTTACACTTCTTCATTGATTTGGGTGTCTGTACACTTAATTTGTATTTGTTTATTTTTGCTTCATTCACGTTCTTTTAGTTTCTGAATGTTTTGCACGGATTTAAACCATGTTGTCGTTTCTGTATATACACCCGGCGAAACCTAAACCTACACGGTTTGCCCTGACCAAAGCGGGACTGCTGCGACTTGACTTGCATAATAAAAGTTGTTAATTATACTTTTCATGGTGTTGGTGGCGGCTGTTTTCGATCTTTGCCGTTTTGTTATTTTAGGTTTCTTCCTGATAAATTCAATGCTAATTCCAAAGTTTCACGTGTCCAACATTGACGGATTCGGGGTGGGCGGATTTGAACAAGTCCATTTCCCTCAACATTCTGTACTGTACATACAGCCGAACATATTTATATATTTTTCCCTATAAAAGTGGCATTTTGAAACATTGTGTGGTTTTTGTTGCAGCTGAAACCTTATGTCAGTCCGGAAACCTACAAAGTCGCTTCCCAGAAGTTCTGGGTAGCAGACACGGATGACCATCCGTAATGTTTCATTAATGAGCCATAACGGCGTGCGAGAGAAGCAATGAACAGCTGAGGTGTCTAGACACCCCGTTTGCAGGCAGGCAGCGTGTGGGCTGACCGTCGGTGGCAATGAAAAAATGAAAAGGTGCTGATTAAATAAACACTTCATTTTGTTTGCTTGTGCATTCTGAACAGACGCTCCGACTTTAGTAACTTTAATGGCAGAAAAGGCAGACCTTCGAGCCTCTCTTTTTTTGTTGATTTTATCTTGATGAGGATTCCTTCCTCCATCCGAAATGGTTTTCAAATAAATAACAAAAACAATTGAAAAATTAAGACGTGTCTCTCGCGTAGCGCTATTGCCAGATGAGGTGTCTCGACGCAGACTGCCACAACCCTCCTCTTTTCATCAAGTCAGAAACAATCAGATACAACAATTTAATATTTAATGCGTAGAAGAAATTCATTGAAATAATTTAACTTGATAAAATGTCCAACAGTTTTCATTTTTCATGAAGTTTCTGATATTTCTGATGATTCATGAGTTGCCAAATGTCAAAAATTTTGAACAATTCGCTTGAAATTCAGCGGCAGTAAAACTTGAAAATGCACCAAAACACCTGCCCCGACTCGGAGCTGAGAAAGCAGATGCTTCCTTGGCTGAAAGAGTACGGATTTCCCAGCGTCTCTCCTCTCCCATTGGCAGGGTGCATGCGGCGCCGCCAGCAGCCCCATTTTTCACAAGAGAAAATGGTGAAATTGGTCGGATAACGTGAAGGGACTTGAGGGTTCAAATCCGTAAAGTTTCCTGCTGGGTACAGACAGCACATTGACAGTTTCCTGGCGGCAAGCTGCTGCCAGTGATGACAATCTTTTGCTTATTTCCCTGCTGTTTTTAAAGCTCTTAAAACTCGACTTGCGGCACAGCGGCTCTGTAGGTACACCCTCGGTTTGAGGGAGAAGCAGAACAAGCTAAGAATGCATCAATTGTGGGGAAAATTCATGAGGTCGAATCCCAGGTGGTCTTGAAGCTGCTTATTCAGGTGTATGAACAGCAGAGCGTGCCTTTTTTTTGGCCTCCCGTTTTGCTCTTTTGGCGTTTACTTTCTCTTGTTTTTCGTGGCTGACCCATTCCGAAAGATGTCCTGCCTCCCCATTTGAATTGTACAGCACAGGGAGCTCTAAATCAATTCCAAGTTCCTGAAGATGTTTTGCTTTTCTCTTTAATCTTTTCTCAATAGAGCTGATGCCTTTGGCAGAGGGAAGCTGATCATCGGGTTTGTTATGTTTTGCAGCGGCAAGAGACTGCCAATTGATGTGTCTGAATGGCTTGTGACACTTGCGAAACACATGCTCTTGCACCTGGCCCTTATCAGTAAGCTGACACACGAGGGTGCGACCAAACATTCTGTACTTGTCCATCGCCTGAGCAGCAATTTCTGCCACTTCCCTCAATGCAAATTCCACATAGGCGTAGCCCTTGCTGTGGGCGTTCTTGCGGCTACGGAAAAGACGCACGCGGCAGACTTCCCCGAATTGGCTGAAAAATGCTTTGAGTTGTGGCTCTAAAAATCCCATGGGTAAATGGCCTATGTAAATGACGCCTCGCTTTCCCCTGAGTTGCCTCTCTCTTCTTGAGAGAGTGCCTGGAGGTTTGCTGCCTTGCAGCTTGCCTCCTGCTGCTTTGCGCTTCTGCCGCATGCGCCGCTCGGATGCACCTGAGGGTGAAGTTTTTGCCGCCTGCTTTCCAAGTTTCTGAGCCTTTCCACTCCTGGCTGGCTTCTGATGTGGGGGGCCCTGCTGCACCTCGTCGCATTTCGCTGCGTTTGCGTCTGGTGGGGAGGCACTGTCCATCCGCTCTGCGGATTCTTGGGGTGTCTTGACACCATCGCGATGCCGCTTCCTGATGGTGTGCCGAACAGGTTTCACTTGTTTAACTTTGCCGTTTGATCCCTCAGCACATTTTGTTGGCTTTTTCCCGTTCTGCGAGCGGGATTTCGACAACGTCTTTCCCTTCTGCAATTCCTTGGCCATTTTCAAATTGAAATTTGGCTCGTGCAAGGCGAAGGCTGGCGGCCTGAGGGGCAGACAGAACTGTTTTGTCTGAAGGAGGCAGTGGGAACCGTTGGGGTTGCTGGTAGCCTTGGAAAATAACGTTAGCACGGCTGCCTCGTGGCCTTCACGGAGGTCAAAAGGACTTGAAGAAAATCAATGGACATAACAAGAAGGAGATTTCTAAACCTCAGCAGAAATGAGAAAAATGAAATGCAAAGAGGGTGGGGGACGGGCGTGTATTCAACCTTCCATTGTTGTCATACCCCCCAAAAATTAGCCCTAATTAAAAGCTTTTTATGAGTAATTTTTTGTTTTCTGTTTTCTGATAACAGGATTGATCTGCTCTGAAATCGTGGAAGGCCAGCCCCACGCCGATGCATCAAGCCCTACCGTCCAGACACCGCGAAGACTTTATTATATCTTTATTTTAATGGGATCTTCCAGAAATTCATCAAGTAACTCAATTTCTGAGAAAGCAACATGTCCGGAGAGGGAGCCGACCCTGTGCAGATGGCCGTTGTGGAGCTACTCGGCATGAGCGACATGTACAGAAGGTGAATCTTTGTTTTAGCATGAAATTCATGTGGTTTTTTCTTCTGCGTCTTTCCAGGGTTTTGAATTATTACTGAACAGAAAGAAACATCAAGGGTCGAAACAGAGGCATGGGAAAGAAACAAATGCCACAGACTTACTTGTATACCGATTCGGATTGTTTGTGAAACTACTTACTTTCTCATGCATTCGCTTGTTTGTCGCAGGATGCAGGACACATGCTGGTCGCGTTGCATCCCAGGAGTAAAGCGAGAAACCCTGGATGCTGGCGAAAGCAATTGTATCGACAGATGCGTCAACAAAGTGAGTTGCCAGTCAACTGCCCATAACATATCTTTCCTAAGACAGACAGAAACTTGGCGTTTTTAGGGGCTAACGTTTTGCATGTGTGCCTGCAGTACACGGAGGTGCATAGCAATTTGGGGAAGCAGTTGCAAGAGTCCATGGCGCAGGGCCAGAAATGAGATCTTGAGAAAGGAGAATGTGGTGTTGTCGAGTGGCTCTACGAATCTGCAAATGACGTTTCGAGACAGAAATTGAATTTAGATATTTCATTCACAGCCGAGGTCGACGACGTCTCGTCAAGTTCCCATCCCATAACAAAAGCGTTTTCTCCAGGCTTTGATTAATGGGGGTTTCAGAGAAATTTTTAGGATGGTTCATTCCGTACAGTTGAAGATGAACACCGTCTATACACTTGAAAATGAACACATTCTGTATATTTTAAGATGGTCAGCGCGCTGTGACCAATGGCTTTTGGTTGGTTCGCGTTGCTGCGTACAGAAAGATTGTGCTGTTAGGAGCCAGCGGGATTTGCAAGGTCTGACTGCCGGCATACTGTGCAAATCCGCAAACACGCATTTTCTTGTCAGTCGCTTTGTTTTTTCATGTTTGATTCATTGCACAAGACGGAGAGAACGGTTGCGGATTGGAGGATGTAGTGTCATGGGTGGTGGGGAGAGTGTGAACTGCGTTGGTTAAATCAAAAGCACTCTTGGCTTTGTAATCCAGGATACATTTCGTCTCCAGCGACCTTGAGAGAGGCTGGTTGCTTTGTGTCTGCAGTGACAAGAAATAAGTCGGGCACCAAACGGCGCACTAAACAGATGATTGGTTCTTACCCACTTTCAGAAAGGGCTTAAACATCAGCAAGGCAATAGGGGTGAACACTGAAATAGTGAAATAGTGTTTCATTGTCGGTTCAAACAGATGATACCCCGTATTAAATAAATGGAAATTTACTTGCAATGCCGCCGACGCAGAGCCAGATGATTCCTCCGCCAGCGCAGTGCCCTGCTTCGCTGCCTGAGATGGTCGGTGCATTTCTCTAATATTATCCCGGAAACATTTTATTGTATTATCAAGCGTACAAAAGTTTTGAAGAAGATATCCGGAAGATGCGCCTGCAAACAGCCTGGCGAGATACTTTGGTATCGCTGATATTGCAAGTACTGCCGAGGGGAAGCAGCAAAATGAGATAAGAAACCAACATTTTCTTTTATTCAGCAGCGTCGCACCTGTTCCTTCCCGCCCCTCTTGTCCCACCTGAAGAAAAATTTCACGAAATTCATGAAATATTTGCAGAAGATCGGCGACCGTCTGCCCGCACCATTACAGATAGTTCAAGTAAGCGGGGTGCCCATATGACTTCTCCGAGAGTGAACACCGCAACGCCAACAACAGCGCCGGATATCGATGGAAATGTTCCCTTTTAAAACATTATTTTGCGGCGTTTAGCGCATTATTAGCCCAATAAATCGTACGATGATGAACATGGATGCTGCAGATATAGAGCTGCCCTGCAATGAATGAATGTAGTTTCAACCGGCGATCAGAGGAAATTTCGACGTGGTGCCTACCAGTACTAGAAGATTATAAACGTCATAATTCTTGCCGTGCATTAACATGGTCGTTAGCGGAAGCACCGATGTCACGATAACCGGGTTAACAGATAGCACCAGTTCAAACGGCGACTGCGATGAATTCGCTGGCGAGAGATCATGAATAACAGTAATGAAAAACATTTAATTGCAACATACATCGGGTGTAAGTCTTTGGAAAAGTGCTTCCAAAATGCCTGAAACCTTCGTATTCAAATGAAGCCGTTGCCTTATTGCACGCTTGCTACCGCACCGCATTATTGTCCCCACTCCTGTGCATCGTTCAAGATGGAAAATACAAAAAACTCTAATATACCAATTGTACACACCTCCGCATATTATTGTGGAAGTAATGAAAAACCGCCAGAGGTTATACGAGCTCCATATTTCTCTGAAGATCTTTTCTTTTGTTTAGCATCATTTTTTGTTGCATTCTTTTCGGATTTCTGTGTTACCGCCGCTGGGGGTGACGGCCGCAGCCTGAATTCGGTGAGAGAAAGCGTGCGTTCGTCAACAACAGCGTCTCTTAGGAAGAAGGTAATGGCCAATTGGATAAAACCAGGGATGCTTGCGAGAAACAGATAAGGCCTGTAGGGCAGACCGAATTCGGGCACCATTGCCCTTGTGATGGTAAGCAGAAGAGCGGCGCTTAGTGCCGCGGAATTGATCACAAGGTACCTGGAAACGAAAACAGATGGACGCCTTTGTGGGTTGTTGAATATGATGAGAGTTAATTTGAACTTACGAACAATCGAAGGCGGGCGACCGTGTTGAATCTGTTGTATACCGGCGTACACCGAGCTTCAATACATTGCTCGTGAGAGAAACACCCATAGGTAACAGAAAGAGCAAGGCAGCAATGAGAGTGACAGTGTCTGTAATGAAAACGATGGTCAGACGCGCACCAGTTGATGTAAGCGTGCCAAGCACTAGAGACCATTTAACTCCCATGTTATCCACCAATGGCCCGAACAAAACTCCAAACAATAAAGTCATAACGCCATACAAGCCGTACATCCAACTTGCTGCGATATCGCCCATACCAAAGCACATACTGAGATATAAAACAAACACGTAATCGATTGCGAAGCTGCTAAACGAGTCGGCATATTCGCAAGCATATATAAGAGCCAGATCTCGTGGCAACTTGCACAGATATTCGAATTGTTGGAACATTTGAATGATTATTTTCTAGACAAAATAGTTCTAATGGAGCACCCTCTGAAGTGATCGAAGACCACATGTGGTCGCGGTGTACACGCCACTTGTGCTGTCTTAAGCACACTTACCGATCCGCGTATTTCTCACGGTTTATTCAACCTTAAATGCTGAAAAACCTAATATTTCGTTAAAATTTATGAATACCTGGCTTTCTTGCATGTTGACAGGTGGCTGTAGGGCTCTGGTCGCCAGAAGGTTTCTCGTGTATCTTCTTTAGCAGCGCGAATTTAAGACTCCGAAGCTCTTTGCCACTGGTCATGAAAAGACTTTTCGGTTGCACTAACGCAAGCCTTTTGCATATTTATTGCTGCATTCTTCAACACGCTGCGTCTTAAGCTGAACCATACACTGGAGTGTATTACCATACATCAGGCGACGACCGCCTGCTAGGGCACGACGACACACATCACCGGACTTACCCCGGTGTTGGCCACCAATGACGGAACCGGAGCTTCTTCATAACCCTGAAGAGGGCGACGCATCAGATTTCGGTGTAGAGCAAATTTCTCAAGGGTACAAATCGGATGAAACTCTCCTTCCTGAATGCACAGGTCCGTCTCGACCGCACCAAGATGAAATTCCGACATCTAACGAATTTAGGCCATCAGATAAAGCATCTCAGATGCAGATAGGGAGTGATACGCGGGCTGAAGCACCACCAGAAGCCGAAGCTGCTTCCCATGATGCACGTTCAAATCGACCCGAGAGCGACAACGAAGATTCGGGAAACAGTTATCTTACAGAGCGCGTTTCTGAACGAGATTCATCAGCGACAGAATCATCTTCTCAGTCGTACACGGCATTGGCCCCAGAGGCAAAACACGATGAGGCACCAGCTGTAGACGGTAAGCATCCATCCACACTTTTTATAACCCCCGTGGCGCACTTGCATCAGTCACACTGAACACAACTCTTGGAATAAAACATTATATGAACTAGTTGCTGGCTGTGGTTGCTTGGAACGGATGCGCAGCCGAACGTCTGAGCCCACGGAGACACATCCTGCAAACCGAAGCAGTCCCTGCTGTCAATACACAGCACGCCTGCCTCAACTCTGAAGTTCCGCCCTCAGCATTGTTTCCTAATGAGGCTGCAACATCAGCAGAAACAAGCTCTGCATGCAGAGCGTCTGCACCTGCAAAGCAGCCCTCCCGAGTCTTGCAGTTGAAAGCCAAATTTGAGAAGCAGAGACAGGCCGTGACAGACAGCGAGATGCACCAAACGACGAAGTGCAGCAGCACAGTGGGAACAATTCGACGGGACAGAAGACAGTCGGAATGCGCGAGGCCGGTCAGCCCTCCTCCAACTGAAATGCATGCAGCAGCCCCCTGCCAGTCCGTACGCAGCCTGCGGTGTCGATTTGAACACCAAACACACCCAAACGATCCTACGGAAACTGTTTGTGAAAGTGTGACAAGTCCGGCGGCAGGCAGACGGCTTGCTTGGGAGACTTTGCAGCAATTCGGCACTGTGGATATTGCGGCGCGGTATGGAAAGCCGTACATACACCAGGAGAAACGCACTGGTGCGGACGATCAACACGATATTCCTGGTGACTCAGAACCATCTGTTCACGCAGAAAGTGATGAAGCCGATAAACATGCGGCGGAGGAGGATAGCCCTGCAGATCACGCTGTACAGACAGCAAGTGACTTTGCAGCCCTGGGCCGTAGAAACACTCATGGCGGCGTCTTTCCCCGTGATGTCCACAGTGTACGGACAAGGGAGGTTCCTGATGCTGCCACTTCCACAGTTTACTCGTCAGTTCATTCCCCAGAAGAGATGGAAAAACGTTCAAAGAATCCTGCCAGTGATGATGAGGAGAGTTCAGCTGATGCAGCTATCGAAAGGAAAGACACAGAAGGTGAGAGCCCTTCAGCTACCCTCTGTGGACGTCCATCTCCGGAGATCGGAAGGCTCGCTGCCATGGTGGCCGCCCGAGCGCAGAACTATGGAAAGCCAGTGCCTCGCCGCCTGCTGACACGGCAGGACACAGACGCATTCTAGCACAACAACTAATGCAGATAATCTACGCTCCTATTCAATTTTTGAATGCATGCGTTTGGATATTTAGTTGTTTTCATTCTGATGAATGAATTTGCTTTTGGGGGGCCCCTAGGAACTGCTGGCTGTACGGAGGCAAGGAGAACCAGTTGCGGCGTTCAAGTGCTCAGCGGTGTACGTACACCCCAAAATGCTTTTCGGGATGCTCACGTTTTCTTCCTGGTGAAGGCTCAGAGCTCGGCTTTCGTGACACATGGTGGACCAGTGGTCACATCCCAATGCTCACTTTTGCGCCCTGGGCACCGGAGCACAGCGACGTTTTCTGGCTGAATCATTTTAATTATTTTGTGGACAAAACAACGCAGAGGATTTCTTTGTGGAATTGCGTTGATTGCAAATTGCAATTTTTGTTGTTTTGCTTTTGCTTGCTTTGTGTCGTTGTTAAGTAATGCTACTCAAGGATTACGGAGAAGGGGCGGTGTATGTACACCCTGCTGGTGGTGGTTTCCACGGCGAGCAACAGCGTCGCTGTCACACATTGTACTTTGTGTTAAATCTTGTACTGTGGGGCGTCCACATTCCAGCAAAGTTGTAGCTAGCTGGCTAGAAACAAATGCCAGAGCTAGATGAAGCTAGCTTCCAGAAAAGCGTTTTCAACCACCAAGAGAGATG
>NPHX01000057.1:83409-100290 GCA_002271815.1 Eimeria falciformis | reverse complement strand
ATATATATATATATATATATTTATATTTATATTTATATTTATATTTCTACATACATACATTGTAAAGAGAAGTTGTAACCTCCAAAGTAGGTTAGGAAGCTGTACGTAGCTCATGTCGTCTCAAAGGCTTCTCATGGGTCTTGCTGATTTTTTTGTCCGGATGCAAAATGACGCAGGCCACCACTAATAAATAAAACTGGGATTATTGGATGAGGAGAAATTTTGTTATTTTAAGGAGCGAAGAGTTAAAAATAATAACAAAGGAATAACAGGGAAGGCTAGAAATCACCCCGGAACTCTTTTTGCTTCGCAACCTTCCAAAGCAAGGAGGCTGCAGAAGGAGTAGCAATAGCCAACGCCAATGATTCTGTTGGACTGCAAAGGGAGCAGAGGAGCTGAGGTTCACATTGGAAGGAGGGAGGAGAATTTTAGTCGAAGTTGCTGAGGCCAGAATGGCCTCAGCAAACCAAGGATGAAATGGCAGAGATTTTTGAAAAAGTAACTACTCGTAAGTTACGTTTGTGTTAGTAGTTATGGCATCTATTCAGAACTAAGTGGTGTCCGTACACTCCGAAATCTGCATTACCAACTGTCGGAGAACGGCACTGTGAGGCCGCAACGGATTAATAGATGTGTTTATCTTGCATAAATGAATATAAATATATTTTAAATATTTAATAAAAAGCATTTTGAGAAATTCAAAGGCACATTTTGTGGGGCTGCAGCTGATCACCCCTCATGAAACTTCATGGGGCGGTTGGGAAGGTCGGCTCACGGAGAAAGGGTCGATGGCATTCTCTCCTTCCGGCTAGCTAATTTTAAATTTAATTGGATTCTATGAACAATTTCAGCAGGAGAAGATTGGCAGCCTCTGCTGGCTTTGTGAGATTTCTTTCGTTCTACCTCATGCTGGAAGCCGACTCAAGGCTCCCGCATGCAATTCCATACCCTAAACAATACTAGTGGCGGGCACCGGGTGCTTTTATCTTCTATAGACGAATTTGCAGCGGGCTAAAGCTGACCCCTATTGACGCATCAGGGCCATGATACTCAGAAACCAGGAAACATGAAAACAGGTCTCATGCGTTGCAACGATGGAAACCGCAATATTGGCATGCAGGTGCGGCTTCTTGGTGTTCGCAGCTGCAGCTGGAGTTTTGAACGCAGTGCTGGCGAGCGTAAAGGTTCACATAAGTTTCAGAGATGTTGTATTCAGTATGCCATTCGTGGTCTCAGGTGTATCGACAGCAAGCCCCCCTCAAGCGTGGAGGCTCTGAGGTTCAGCCCTGACGGTCGCTGGCTGGCCGTTGGTCGGTCGAGCGGCATCGTAGAGGTTTTTAGTTCTGTCAGCAGACACCTGAAGCTGGTAAGAAACTGTTGCACTGTCTATCGTAATTGTATTATCCTTCTTCTTCCTCTTAACTTGATTATCAACCCTAAAATCCCCATTTTAACTATTTTTTTTTTCTTCTGTTTTACACAGAGGCTGGCAGATGCCTCCTGCAGCTCCGTGCGGAATATTCTTTGGCTGCCCTTGACGGTGGGTGCGGTGGAGGCAGCGGCGGTTTCTGAGACAGGCGGGATTTCGTCCTTAGAGAATGCAGCAAATGGCCCTAGCCACGTTTCCTTGTTTGAATGGAGGCTGGTGACTGCTGGCCTCCATGGGATGCTGACGTCTTGGAACCTTCGCACGTGCCGTGTGCAGGTGCGGCTCGCTCTTTGCCGTCTGTACACCTCAGATCCCGACTATAAATACTGTATTTCTTTCTTAGGAAAAGCTACTTTGCATTATTATTTACGAAACGTTTGCCATTAGACGCAGCTCTTCTGCACCGTGGCATTTCTGGCTGAGGTGATCGACCATCCTTCAGTGTCTGTACACTGCAATTTGGGTTTTCAGGTGGAGTGTCCCTCGTACGGCGGTGCCATTTTTTCTCTTTGCCATGCCCCGCCGGGGCTTGGCCTCCCCGCCTTTGCCGCTGCATGCGACGATGGCCGCGTGCGTCTTTTCCACTTGGTTGGCCCTGCAGACAGAGCCTGTCGAGAGGTGAACGGCGACCCCTACGCTGGGATGCTTCAGAGCGATGGTTCAGCAGAGGAAATTCGCGTTACCCACACGCTGCCGAAAACAAAGAGTACGCTGATAATACATTAACAGACAAATGTGCTGGGCTTATTGAATACAAAACTTGTTTATTTGCAGTACCTCCGGGGGCTTATCCCGGTGTCTGGACAGTGCGGTACAGACGTATTATTTACGAGATGTGGCTGGCAGTTTCCTACAGAATCCACGGCTAAGAGGTTCAGGTGTATCTATAGCAGGTTGATAGGCTTGTGGTATGCTGCGGTGAAGATATTGATGATCATTTTTGTTTTTTTTTGCGTTTGGAATGTACGCAGCGCGGCTCCTCTCCGTCTGCTGGTATTCTTCCACTTTGGTCTTCGCCGGAAATGCGGCTTCGTGCATTCTACGATTCTCGCAGTCTGGACCTCAGCAGGGATTTGTGGCCGATGGGAAAATGGTGTTGGAGTCGCAGCCTATTGCTGGAGCTTCTGCAGAGGGTAAGGAAGCAGCATTTGTGTTTCTGTTTCTGCAGGAGTTAAACAAATGAACCATTATCTGGTGCTGACAGATCGGCGGGTGTATGTACAGCTAGCGGCATCATTTGCCTCCATGCGTATGCGTGTTTATTTGGCAGGCGCAATGACAACCCTGGTGTGGAATCTTCGGGCGCTGCCTCGGCGCTCGTTGCTAGTCAGCGGCGACAGCCGCGGGTGTGTGACTTTGTGGTCCTTGCCTGCATGCGTCGCCCTGCGTTCTTTACAAGTTCATGTGGCCGATGTTTTAGACATGGAAGTGATGGTTTGCGTGGATAGTTTCTTCGGCACCAAAGCACAAAACGGAGAACCGGTTGTGCGAATGGAACAAGAAGTGATTTTGTCCGTTGGAGTCGACGGAAAGCTTTCGGCCATCAGCCGGACAGAGGTCAGCTGTACAGACAGTGCAAACAAAAACATGCATTTCACGTTTCATGATTGATACATGTAAATGATGAATAGAAACAAATAAAAATACATTTATTTTCGTTCTTTATTTTTCTTTTCAGAATGATCGATGGGTCGTACGCGCATGCCGCTTCCCCCACTTGTGCGACACACAAGCTCTCGCCTGTCTGCCGCGAATCCCTGGGGGCCAAGACACTTCGTTGGTTGTTACAGGCGCTGCCGATGGCAGCATAAAGTACATGCAGCAGCTAACCGAGCTTGCAGTAAGTGAATCGCTTGCTGTGTAATTCCAATTAGACGTGTGAAACGAACTTTTTGGCATTCTTGTCGAATTCAAGTTGCACTAATGAGGTGTATATACACCGTGTCCATGCGTTCCGATATCTGCTCTTTTCTTTGCAGGGTCTCAAGTCACCGTGTTTGCCTTTCTGCGCGTCGCCGGCACTGCAGGGCCTGCAGAGGCCGCGCGTTTTATGGAAGAAGCGGCTGATTGTCTGCCCGTCAGAAGATGACATTGGCATCTGGTGCGAGAAAATGAAATCGAATAAAAACTGCCATTTTTGCTTGTTTTGCTTTTATTTTGCTACTTTTTATTTTGTCAGTTGGATGTGGACAGTGGCAGAAATGCAGACACTTCGTTTATGCTGTCTCGGCACTTTCCATCTGGTGCGAGAAATGTGATTAAAAAAGAATTGTTATTTTTGTTTATTTTTATTTGACTTTCCTGCATTGTATTATGTCTGTCTGATCTGTACACTGGCAGAAATGCAGCTAATTGGTTTCCATTGTCTCGTCCTCTTTACAGGCATATAGATGATAATGTCTTACAACGGAAGGCAGGAGAAAGCAAAGAAGCCGCGGCTCCTCTGGTCCGCTTGGCGCGGATTGTGCTGCAACAAGGAACGAAAATAAAATGCTGCGACATCACCCGAGACGGCCATTTAGTGGCGGTTGGAAGCAACGAGGGTTTGCATCTGTTTGCCTTTCATTTAAAAGAGGTGAGAGAGAATATGATCGTAAGCAGCAGAGAAAGCAGCTCTTCGAATTCCAAGCAGTGAATGCAACTTCTTTGCAGTATTTTGCTGCTTGCCTCCATTAGAAGAATGTACACGAGTCGTCTTTGGCAGCATTCCTGCTTTGCTAGAGATTGGTGCATGCGGCTATCTGGTCTGTTTGGTTGGCTTTTTGCAGTTGGAAATTCGGGACGTTGAGTGCAGAGGGTCGTGCTGCATTTCTGAAATGGTGACTGCCTTGCATTTCGTGTCTCGGAGTGTCCTCGCGTGTTGCCACTTTTCAAACAAGTCGAGAAAAGCTGCAAACTTTCGCAGATCTCGATCGGCAGCTGAGGGAGACTCATCACCGTCATCAGGAGCCTCTTGTTCAAATCCTTCCATGAATAAAAAGGCAAAAGGAAGAACCGAATGCCAAAGTGGAGCCGACAGTTCGTCTTTTGGCCGCCGGTGGATTTATTCGGATGTTCCCAGCGTTCGAGAGGCAGGTGCACTGCCTGACGATTTGATGGGAGATGCAGGTTTTTGTCTCTCTTTCATTAAAGTTTCAACTGGACAAGAAATTGCTTCCGTTGGAGGCCTGCCATTTCGTAAGAAATGCAAAAATCCGCGCCGCCACTCTCCATGAACGTGCAGCTTTCTGTTTCAAACAGGCAGGGTAATGAGGATGCATGTACACCCCAAATTGTGAATTCAATAGCCATTGTTTTGTATTTTTTATTCATTGCGTTTTATTCATTTTTCGCAGCGATTATTTTAATGACTTCAAGTCCGGATTCTGGAAAGCTGGCGTGCCTGAACAGCAACGGCTCGATCCTCATTTTTGAAACTTGTTCATTTCTGATCACGCATTTTCTTCCGAATATTTTTCGCAAAGGGGAATCTGTAGCGACGTTTTGCTTTTCTCCAGACTCCACAAGATTATTTATCCTGGGCACGCGAAATGGTTATTTTATTGCTGAAGTTAATAATGCTACTGGTGAAGCAAATGATCACTGTGAAAACAGTTCAATTTCCGATGAACAAGTGCGAAAGCGGAAAATCCGATCGGCAAAACGAAACGTCCGATCGGTAAGCCAACATGCCATATAACATGCAGACTTTCATTCAATTAAATAATAATTCATGCAAATTGCCATTTAATAAAATAATAATTCATGCAAACTTTCAAAAAAATGCATTTTCTTCACCCCGAAAGTTGCATATAAGAACATCTGAAGAAATAAATAATAATAAAGAAGCAATAGCCACTATTTTTGCCGGCATTTGTGTTTAATTTGCATGTTTTATTCTTCCTATTTCTGTGATTAGAAGAATGTGTATGGATTCTGCGCAGATACCAGCGCGGCAGCTCTCCCGCGGCGACGGTTGCATAGTGGAATGCAAGTGGATTGAGCCAGCAAATAAGGAGGAGAGTTGCGTGCTTTGTCTGCTTCCCTCGTATCTGTACAAGATTCCGATTGTTGAATTTGAAAACGAAGGCGTTCCCGGCAGATTTTCAAAGAAACAGAGGGGAGATATGAGGCTCCTTGATGTGAGCAGCGCATCTGAGGGAGAGACAGGCGAACTGCTGGAGTTGTCGCCGGCACGGACAGTAAGTTTTTTGGCATTCCATACCGAGAGAAAGAAACAGGGAAATAGACCGGTCTGTACACACACCTAGGTTAAACAGAGCTTTCTATACATTTCCTAGTTTTTATTTACTACTTTATTTTATGCTCGTGCTTTTGTTGCAGGCATTTCCTTGCCGTCTGAAAAAGCTGCCCACACGCCGGCCTGTGATCATAGGCCCTCCTCCCGTGCATGCAGCCCCATTCTGTGTGCCTCGCGTGCTCCCGCCATCTCTCTTTGGAACCCCTAAGGAAGCCAGCGGCTCCGTCTGGCCTTCTTTATCGAAGTTTCAAAGTGCAAGTAGAACGGCTAGCACCCCATCAACTGCCACTACCCCTGCTGACTCTCCGATGAGTGGCGGCAGGGGTGCTGATGCAAGCAGCCTGGGAAAGAGAGGCTCTGGAAGTTCATCGCGAGCCCTCAGACAAAGTGAAAGGAGGGGTTTCATTGGGTTTGCATTTGAAAGCTGTGCCGGGGTGTCCGTACACCCGGGGCCCTCTGGTGCAGGAGTAGCACATGCATTAATCTTGCTGGAGGCTCTGAACAGCCGCGACCCCAGCGGGCCCTCTCTCCCTCGGTTCAGCAGGAAACGCTATGGGACGTAGTGACAGCAGGTGCTTCTCGCTGCATTATTCGTTTACCTACAAAGACTGCCTGTCACAGACAAAGTTTAAAGTAGAGAGAACGGTAGCCGCTTTGCTGTGGAAAAAGCAAACTTGGCGACGGTTCCCTTTAGGCCAATGCAAAAATTTCGTTTGCTCCACGGGCAGAACACGCCACTCTCTCTTGTCCGCCTGATACTGCGTTAAGTTTGGCACGCGAGGGAATGCCAAGAGCACGCATTTTGTTATTGTCTTACAAAATATTCTTCTCTTGATTTAAATAAAGCAACAAAAAGTTAATTAGTCGTCGTCTTCCATTTTCGGCATGTACGCAAATGTGTTCAAAAGGGAAGTGATGCTTTTCCTAGCGAAATCCACACACCACAGCAAACCGTTCGGGTGTACGTACACTGCGGCCATTTATGATGCGTGCAGGTTCATTTATGGGTAAATACAATGCAATTATGCATGTAATTAACATTTGTTTCGCTTTTAATGCTAGTATTCACTAATTAATTGCAGAAATGCTCACATTTCCGTCAAAAGTTCTGCGGGCGTTGTCAGCCTTTCTACTTTCACTGCGCTATCAAACAGTCCCATGAGCTGCCGTTTGTTGAGCGTTTCCTTGGCCAACAGCATAAGAGCCTGCATGCATGCAAATGGAAGTGGAAATAGATAATCACGTTTAATTATATTATGTATTTCTGCGATTTATTTAATCTATTTCTCATAAGCGCACAAAAAAGAATGCTCTTGCTCCTTCCCCTTCACTTCTCCATAAACCCGCCTCCCGTACTCACCCGCTCCAGTCCAGCAATGTACGACTCGATGCTTTGCATGAAAACGCGCCGGCTGCAGGAATGACAAACAGCGGCAGAGCAGGCAGACCAGATGGATGAGAGGCAAAGGCCGCAGCTGGTTGAACCAGAAAACAAAACGGGCATAAGGAAGTGGCAAGACGTGCGTTTGCTCGCAACTTTCAACATTTATGTTCATTTAATCTCTTACTCCTCGGCGGCAAACTCGGACGGGTTTTTCTCAGCCACAACTTGCAGCTTGGTTGCGTTGTGATCAATGAAGGAAATGGTCTCCTGCACAGTCTGTGGAAATACGCACAAGTGCAAAAACGCGCAATTCCCGCTCCTCTGTTGAATACTAATAGAAATGTTATATACAAAAGAGCCTGTAGAAAGAGGCAGTAGGAGACAGTAGAAAGAGACAGATGTAACGGCAAACACCTCCTCACCCTCTCAGTCATGAAAACATCAGATACAGCCTTCTTTGCGGTTCGTTCCTTCAATTCAAGAAGCTTCGTTTTGCACTTGAGCATCCAATCGACATTCGACGGTTGCTTTCTCTTCCACCTCCTCTGCCCGTCTTCAGGGCTTTGTTCCCTCTCGTGCTTTCTGCTGCCACTCGCAGCAGCCTCTCCCCCAGGGTCACTTCCTTGGGGCCCCGCTGGCGTGCATGCGCCGTCCGAGTCAACGCCGCCACCAAGGGGAGAAATGCCAACCCCTGAGCCGCGAGCAAGCGGCAACCCCCGGCCTCTGCACAGAGGCAGAGGGCAGCAAAAAATGAGTTTTTGTAAAATCGCACGCATTCACAATATTTGATGTAAAGGTATACTTTCTAATTTAGAAATATTATTTAATTTTAATTAGGATAAAAATCCAGCAAACAAATCATCTCCCTTAATGCTTCGTGCTCAGCCGAATGCATCCATCAAACTCGTGTTTTCCTTTAGTGTTTAAATTTGTAATATTTGGAACCTATTTATGCCGCGTATGAAAACAAAAATAAAAAATCTGCCCGCAGTGTACATACACCTCACCCAGCAGCTTACCTGCCAGCACCAAGGGGATGGAGGCCTCTGCCTCTGCCTCTTTCTTGTGGCTTTGCTTCCTCCCTGGGCCTCTCAGCACTTGCGGGGGGCCCCGGCGAAGGCCCTGGGGGCCCCGGCGAAAACCCTGGGGGCCCCGGCGAAGGCTCTGGGGGCCCCTGCGAAGGTGACGGTGGGGGAGGGGATGGCGGCAATTTTTGAACGGCAGAGGAGAGAAAAAGAGCAAGTGCCTCCCCTCTACTTGTGATCTTCTGAAAATACAGAGACGCAGAGTGCAGACACAAGAAATGTATCTTTGTGGTTTTGGAGCGGCAAGCCAAAAACCCCAAACCCTAAGGGCCTCTCCGTTGATATACATCTGCACATGGCAGATAACGCGACATTCATTCAACAATCCTTGAGGTGAGTTTCAAGTGGCTAGTAGAGAAGCAGTCTTCTTTCAAACACTCAGAAAATCACAAGTGCAAAAGCACCTCAAGAAGTTGCACAAGAAATCTTCGCGACTGGCGGACACTTTTTTCCGATCCCCAAATTGGATTCATTCCTTGAAATGAAAAACTGTCCTGAAATGCCGCCAGATACACAAGGACACGGTGGGGTGTACATGCATACACCCCAAGCTGTAGACGCTAAAGTGCAAGGATTACGTCTGCCTCAGTCTGTCTCACAAGTTCAAGAGTAAGTTTGAGAGAAGAGTCAACAACCCCTTTCGTCATTTTCAGCAGCTCTTCGACAGATCTCCGGCTAAGCTTGCTGGAAGGGGCGGGGCGACCTTCGGCGTTTGTTTCTGACTGGGGGCTTTTGGGTGCATCATTTTCAAGAGCGAGAAGATGCTCTTTGATCGCATCTACGGACTTCAGTGTCTGTACACATCAAACTCCTGTTTAGGGTTTTCAAATATACAACAATAGCACTCATTATAATAAGTAAAACGGGATTCTAGGGTAACAGAGGCAGCAAGAACAAACGGCTCACCTTGTTGGCAGATTCAAGCAAACAGTTTTTGATTTCTGTCGCTGCGGCGATAATCTGCAGAGCCCCACCGGACAATCTATAAATTGCATGTTTTCCTCATCTTATTGTATTGTAGAAATGCTAATAATAAAGAAGTAGAAGCAGCAAAAGGTGCAAACTTGAATTATGTTTCAAACAAACGCATGCACACCTGAGGATGCGTTGAGTCTAGAAGCACCAGAGTCAAAACCTCTTCATCGTCGATTTGAGAAAGATCAGGAAGCGTCATTGTGCGATGCCGCAGTCACTTCCAGCACATTTCAAGTTTTTGGATGTCGGTAGACATTAGAATGACAAGCTGCTGGAAGGGGAAACACGAGGAAAAGAAAGAGAGTGAAAATAAAAGAGCTTTTGCTGCTTGCACAGATGCAAACCTTTCAAAACAATTATTACACAAATGGCAAATAATTAAAACAAACTTCTAAAACGAGAATACATTCATCCACTCGACCCAGGCAGCCGCTGCACCAGCGGCCGGAATGCCCGCAGCTCATAAATTGCTGCAGCTAATCGCGTAAGCAGCTTCTCAGCATGCAGCAGACAGTCGCTTTGTGCTGTAGAAGAAAAGTGTTTTGAAAGAGTACACGAAAGTGGAGGTGAGTGTGGGAAAGGATCCCATGGCAGCCACAGACCGAAGCACGAGGGTTGGCAGTCACAGGCGCAGCCAACGCGATGAAAATTCAAAAAGACACTTTTTTCACTCAGGGAATAAACAGCAACATTTTTGAATAGGGTCTGTACTGACCACAGCCCCAGACGTGCATGCATCGCCGACACTTAAACAACGAAAAACACGACTGAAGAAGAAACAACGCATCGCTTTACACTCTGCACTTTAAAATCTTTTAGGGATTATGAAGCATTTAGAACTAGCCTGCGTCTACGGTGGAATAACGAGGATCTGTATTACAGTAACCTGGAGTGTTGCTTATCACCTGCAGATTAATGAGCCATTTAACTCCCATAATAATGAAAGCGTCACTTTAAAAATGCATTATTTTTACTGCTTTCCAGCACATTTGCCATGCGAGATACAACCCCTTGTGTTGTCTTATGAAGGAATGTTAGAGCTGTCCCCACTCATGGTGTTGCGTCCGACCTATAATTGTTTAAAACGTATTTCTGGGTCCATTTAGATGGATGCATCGGCTTTACAGACTTTTTCGGATTTCGGTGTAGGACGTTACAGGAGCATAAATTGCGTCTCGAGCACAATTGCCTGTTGCGCCGAGAGAAATAACTTGTAAAACTATTATTGTTTCGATTTATTACTGCATGCATCTGCGAAAGACGCTCTGGTGGTCGAAATATATGTCTGAAACGTGAATTTTTTGAGTTGTACGTACAGCTGAGTGAGATCAGTGGCAGATCGCTTTCCATGCACCACCTCTTAGGGATCTTGCACCGTTGGAATACGCTGATTTTTTCAAAGTGTTTATTCCTTAATTACAATGGCAACTCTAGGGGAAAGTAAATCTGCACGCAAGCACGTTGGCACAACTCCACACTTGCTGACGTCGGATGATAAAGACGGAGATCAGGAACATTTCATTGTGATTGTAAGTCGAGCTTTTTCCTTCTAGCTCATGAAAAAGGTGCATTTGCTGCTTCAGGAAAAGCTTCAAAATGTGGGTATTAATGCGGGCGACATCAATAAGCTGCGTGCTTCTGGTTATTGCACCGTCCTGGCTGTAATCCAAACCACGGTGAGCTATTTTCCTCGTTTATGAAGGAAAAAAAGCATTTTTTATGAACGTGGGGTTAGAAAAAAGATTTAGCATTGGTTAAGGGCCTTTCGGAAGCCAAAGTGGAAAAGATCGTCGAGGCTGCGATGAAACTTGAACTCTGTAATTCCTTCATCAGCGGTGGAGAGCTTGTGACAAGACGGGCAAAAGTGGTCAAGATCACGACAGGTTTGACAGATAAAACGAAATTCCAATGATTATTATTCAGATGAAAAGGCTTTAATTCAATATTTTAGGCTCTGCTAATCTGGATCAGTTGCTGGGAGGCGGAATTGAAACAATGTCCATTACGGAAATATTCGGTGAAAATCGCTGTGGCAAAACGCAAATTTGTCACACGCTCTGCGTGACGGCTCAGCTTCCTCGGGAGATGAACGGCGGGTGTGGGAAAGTGGGCATTGAATATATTTTCCTGTTTTTTTTTCTGTTTCATTCATGCGAAATGCTTGCAGGTGTGTTATATTGACACAGAGGCCACATTCAGGCCTGAAAAAATCTGCATGATCGCCGAACGTTTCGGTCTTGATGGTGCAGGAGTGCTCGATAATATAATGTACGCAAGAGCTTATACGACGGAACACATGCACCAGCTGCTGACAGTGGCAGCCGCAAAGGTTAGTTATATAAAAATACATGAATGTTGCATCTGAAACGGGTGTATTCAATTTGCACAGATGAGTGAAGATAAATTTGGTAAAGTGGAAAAAATGATTAGCTTTGCATGCACCCAACCCCATTTGTTTTCCAGCAATTATAATTGTGGATTCGATTATGGCGCTGTTTCGCGTTGATTTCTCTGGACGCGGGGAACTTGCAGATCGTCAACAAAAGTTGAATAAGATGCTTAGCTCCATGATTAAAATGTCCGAGCAGTACAACATATCCGTAGTTCTCACAAATCAAGTTATGTAAGATTTTGAAAATATATTATTCATTAAATTGTTTTTTCATCTTAAAAATCTTGGCAGGTCGGATCCCGGCGGTGGTTTGACGTTTGTTGCGAACCCTACGAAACCCAGTAAGCAGCATTTGCACATTAAAATCAATTTAATATTTATTTATTCATTTATTTATTTGTTTATTTATTTGTGGTTTAGTTGGAGGTCATGTGCTTGGCCACGCGTCGACCACACGGCTGTCACTGCGGAAGGGCAAAGGCGATCAGCGAATTTGCAAAGTTTATGACGCGCCAAATCTTCCTGAATCGGAATGTATATTTCAACTGTACGTACAAATTAAATATTGAGTGAAAATTTCATGAAGCAATTCATGCGGATCGCACAGAACGGCACAGGGCATCTCCGATGCAGTTGAATAGTGCTCCATGGCACAGCCAAAATAATTTTTATTTTTCTGCATCGTTGACCATCAAGATGTTTGGGAAAAGTGCAGAAAACATCAGGATAGAATGAATATATTTTATCTGCTCAGCATCAACAACATTCACCGAGGGTTCAACTTTCAATTAGGGTATACTAGGGAGCCAGTGGCTGTGCTGCCACGTGTGCCAAAAGAAAATAAATCTGAAATAATGAGATAATCGTTTATTAGCACTTAGTGAATCGAGAGAGGTCCCTAGACACTCCGTGACGGCGAAATACTAAGAATTAAATACAACGGATGGGCACTTGTTTGTCTATGTCTGATCAGCTCAAGAATACAAGAAATCAAACAAACAGACTAAACCTGAAATTTCATTCTGTGCAGCAATTCTTTGGTCGGAGCAATCTTCATCAGTAAAAACGTACGGACAGTAATAAAACCCGTCACGCTAATTGCTATTTTCAGCAAAGCGACAAAGTTCTTAATCTTCAAAGGCTGCCAGCCTGCACACTTTCTCCAGGAATAAGATGGAGAAAAGTTAACAGACAAATGAGGCAGCGATAATAACAAACGCAAGTTCGGATGCTATGAATTTTATGCATTCAACTTGTCAATCGAAAACAAGCCCAAAACAAACGGTTGTATTTATTTTTTTCCCTTCTTGCTGCCATCCTTCCACTCTTTGCTTCCCAAAACTGCATAAAATTAAACAAACAAACGTCGGAAATGAAAACAAACACATATCAAAAAGTCCAGCATGAGGATTGACTTCATGGAAAGCGATTGCTTGAACGAAATGAGCAGCAGTTAAATATCCCACCTGTGCAATTAACGCCTAGCTGACACCAAATTTCTTGGTTTCCAACTTTAATAGCCACTTTCCCTCCGTGGAACCTGCGAATTTAACGAAAAATTCCGTTAAAAATCTGACAGAGCTGCCTATACACCTGAAATGGTGCTTGAGCATACCAGCCGCAGGAGCCGCTACTGAAGGTTCTGGGTTTCATATCAAAGACCATATCGCCAATTTTCGATGCCATGACGGGAGCCTGTTCGAGGAAGGACTGCCTTGACATAAGAGAAGCTGCAGCAAAGCAAGGACATGAAAACACACAGTAAAGTGCACCGAGATCCATTACGGACGACCTGCCTAGACACCCCACGAAATGATACGCATAAGAAATGTGGCTATCACATATTGACTGCCACAACTCTGTCGAATCCTCACACTGAAGTTTCTTTAAATTCTTCGGGGGATCCGGGCCTGTTTTTTGCTTCTTAGAAGTCGGCTCCACCTCTTCCTCATCTGCATCTGACTCTCCTCCTTCGGACTCCTAAAAGATTAAGGAGACAAAAGCACAATAAATTAAATAGATTATTAAACCCTAAAATACACCGTGAAGAGGTTTATGGCGTTGGTGTAGAACGATTAAAGAGACAAATTCACAATAAATGAAATATATTGTTAAACCTTAAAATACACCGTAAAGAAGTTCATGTTGTTGGTTTAAAAGCACTATGTTGGAAGCCTCCAGGCCTACGCTGTCTCCATTCCCTGAGAGTTCACCGACGATCTTGTCGAGAATTTCGTTTATTTCATTTTTGTGGTCTTTCAAACCGCCAGGGTCAACTCCCATTTTTTCTTCGAGTTTCTCTCGTGCCACCTTTCTGCTCATATCCTTCCAAGTTTCTGCTGTCACAACTTCTCTGCATAAAAAGAGATAGATAAAGAAAATACAGTGCAACTTCTCGGGTGTATGTACAGCCTTTGTTACGTCTTTTTGCAAAGAAGTCGCGTTAAATGGTGTTCATTTATGCCAATTTATGAGCTTCTTTCAGTGATATCCGTAAAGCTGGCGGCGCGCCTTTTGCTGCTACCACAGAAGCACCAACAGCAGACGAGCTGTCTATACACCTCAGCAAACCCTAAAAAACACACACCTCAGATGCTCCTCAGCTTTGACAGAATCAAACGCCCCGGCCTCCGCCATTCTCGCTTTTTCAAATCCAATAAAACATAAGAAAAAAAGCGAAAGCTCAGCGTGTTGGTTCCTTAGAATGCCGCTGCGATATCCGAAACCAGAAACAAGTTAAATTAATTGCAGAAAGAATTAAATGGGTTTTTAACAACCCAGGAAAAAACAACAACAAATTTCACCCGAAACGCAAAAAGGTTTTTGAGGGCAGAGGCAGCGAGAGGGCCCTGGAACTCTTAGGGCGCAGTGCCCTCGAGAGAGCTCCCTAGCAGCAGCTGATCTTGGGGGCCCCCATCTGTTTATTGAAATGCATGCATTTTGATTGTTATTAATTAAACCCTACTTTTCAGTGTATTTGCACATGCAACATTCATCGCTGTGTTAATATCTCCCTCGTGGGGCCTCCCTAAGGTTTTTCTCTTTGATAATACCCCACAACAACTCACCGCATCGACGAATTCTTTTTCAGCCGTCAAGACACTGGAATTTTCATTGCCAGTTTGTTTGCGCTGATTTGCAAGCTTATTCCAATGACCGCTGCCTCTTCATTCTCTTTCTCTCATGCTGCAAATCTTCCTCATAGAAACGCCGAAATCAAATACACCCTAAACCCTAAACCCTAAACCCTAATTTGAGGGTAATGAGCGTATTTTTTTGCCCGGCTAAAAGGGCAGGGGCCCCCACGCTTTTTTCTCCACGTTTGTTTTTTTGTCTGTCTCCACTTTTTCAAGCATCGCACCTCCTTCCCGGCGTTCCGCCTTCGACCGCCCGCAGAAGACACGCAGCTGCCTCTTTTCATTCTGCTGCTCCTCACTGGCTAGCGAAGTGTTCGAAGGTGGCTAGCCATGCGTCAGGGAACTTTGAACCACAAACAGACAGTAAAGAAAATGCCGAGATTGCGGTGTGTGAGAAGATAAATGAAAATATCACTCAAGCTACAAGCAAACCCACTACCGCTGAGGTGTCTAGACACTTCACACTCGCAGACAAGAATTTTCACGGAGGACATGGCAGTTCATTTATGACAAAAGAGGCAATATCCTCGAGGCAGCATGACTTGGTAAAACACATTCTGCGCCTGAAGGCACGCCGACGCTATCGGTGAGAAATAAATTCTTGTGGCAGATTTTTTGAGAGTAGTCTGCAAATGACGAACCATGGAAGGTGTAGATACACTGCAGACATCGGTCCTGTGCAGGGTGCACTGTCATGATACTTCTCAGTTTTATTATTTGTTGGTCCTTTGCTTCTTTTCCTTGCGTAGGTCAACCTGCGGAGAATTTGCAGTTTTGGGTTTTGACGCTTTGCGCGATTTCTGCGCATTCCACCGGCACGTAGCCCAAGACAATTCGGGTGTATGTACACCTGACACATCCGCCTCGAAACCCTGGAAGCCTGAAGCGTCAGTTCTGCTCACAGACTCTTCGGATCTGGCAGCAAATGCAGAATCCTTTGGCCTATCTACTTGCAATGTTCGTCTAGCTACAAGCGAAGTAATGGCACTTCTTATGGAGCGAAGAGAGCCCGCATACACCGCAGTGTCTGACACTCGCAGCAAAAAATCACACAAGTCCCTAGTTGCCGAAGTGCAGTCAAGACACCAGGCCGCTGGAATTTTCAAGCAGCCGCAACCCTGCAGGGAATTTTCACAACCAAGGTGGGCGCGGCTGCAGGCAGCTGCATGCGTAGAAGAAGAGATAAAAGAGAGACAGAAGGTAGCCGCTTGGTAATAGACAGAGACACCGAAAGGGGGGCTATTTCTAGCTAGAGCTCGTGGGGCCGCTTGAGAAAAAAGCTGCAATTGGAACTTTGTTTTCAAGTGGTTTTCAGGTTTCTTTTGGCCTTCGATCGGCTGAGGTATGTGGGAAATTTGGGCATTTTGCTGCGGTGCGCTGGGCTGATGGAGGTAGACAGTTTGTTTTTCGTCGAGGGCACGGCTGATCCTTTCAACTGGAAATCTCTAGTGAGTTTAGGAACCTCATTCTTATTATTATTATTTATTTAAAAGTGTTTTGTCTCTATTTTTGTCATTATTATTATTCTTTATTTAAAAAGCTCTCTTTTTTTCTCTCCATCGTTCGATTGAACTTGTTCCTTTGTGGATGTGAGCGATCGTTCTTATTTCAGGTGTACTTACACCTGGGGTGCTTTAGGGTTTAGGGCTGTCTGTCTGCCTCGCAGGCTGTCAGCCGAGGGTTTCACTGCCATCTTCCTTATCAGTGGGGTTCTGCTTCTTCCCTCTTGGATTTGTGTGAGAAGCACAAATTAGCTCCCATTGTCGCGGATGTCGATGGAATGCCAATAGAGAGCGTCAGCGGTGTGTCTGTACACTTGAATTCTTTTCGGCTTTCTCTCAAAATCCCCTTAAATGCCAATTGCCAGACTCTATTTCAACTAACAAACTTTATTTCAACTAAATAGTTTTATTTAAAAACCCGAAAGTTTATTTATTTTTTATTTTTTTTATTTTGTATTTTCTGAGGTTTGCATGCAGAGAGGCTTGCGGGTTATGAGGGGATTTGCTGCATTTTGGGCAACGAGTCGCGAGGGGCCTCGGAGCACATTCGAGAAAAGGCAATTAAGTGAGACTCATTTTAAACCTTCTTCTCTGCCAACGGCTTGCTGGCAAGAGTTCTTGTTGTCGGGGGTTTAGGGTTTGTGGTTTGTGGTTTAGAGTTTGTTGTTTAGGGTTTGTGGTTTAGGGTTTGTGGTTTAGGGTTTGTGGTTTAGGGTTTGTGGTTTGTGGTTTCTGGC
>NPHX01000057.1:65626-70626 GCA_002271815.1 Eimeria falciformis | reverse complement strand
ATACACCGTAGACCGTAGACTTGTTTCGGGTTGCTTCTGTTGCCTGTGTGTCTTTAGGGGCGTGTTTGGCGCTGCTGGTGCTCTTTGGACTTGGAGTCCTTCAGGTAATTTTCCTCCTCTTCAATCCCGCGCCCTATTTAACATTGGCGATGCTCACTTTTATGCATTAGTTTATGTATTAATATATTTATTACTACAAGAACAAATGAGGAAGTGCAATCGGTTGAATTAGCTGCTTCTGAGATTTTGGACTTGTGATTTTTTGCAGTCAAGCCGCAAGCCAAACCATTTTGATACGATCGGCGTCCCGTCGAATGCTCCACCTCGTGTTGTTTCTTCTGCGTACAGAAAACTGTCTCTTCAGTACCACCCGGTAACCTAAACCCCAGGTGTATGTACATTATGAGGTGTATGTACAGAATAAGGTGTATGTACAGCGTAAAAGGGAGACATTCTGATGTGGCTTCCAATGTTGGTTTTTACTTTTGGATGTGTGTACTGCAGGACAAAGACCCCTCGATGAAAGCTAAGGAAATGTTTGCACAGATCCGAGAGGCAAGGGTTTATTAGGGTTTATTGGGGTTTATTAGGGTTTAGGGTTTAGAGTGTAGGGTTTCGCGGATTGTAATTTGTACTGCAGCACCGCTTTTTCGGAGGTACATTCCCCTGTATATGTATCTATATTAACGGCTGCATGGTGTGGCAGTTAAACCCTAAACCCTAAACCCTAAACCCTAAGCCGTTGTGTTTTTGCGCAGGCTCACGAAGTTCTTGGGAGTGAAAAGCGTCGAAACGCCTTTTGCCGTTTTGGAGATTTTTCAGCTGAGGGTGTGGTGGACGAGGAGCATTTTTATGAAGTTTTGTTGTTTGCTGTTTTCCAGTGTTTAATTCCCCTCATCTTTGGATACTTGCATACCTTTGGAGACACCTCCCTTACATCCAGACACGTAAGCAAACAACACTAAACAGAAACTGTCTTTTTGCAGCAGCAGCAGCAGCAACAGCAGCAGCAGCAACAGCAGTACCAGCAGCAACAACAGTAGCAGCAGCGACAGCAGCAGTAGCAGCAACAGTAGCAGCAGTAGCAGCAGCAGCAGCAGCTTGATTTGCGGCAGCTCGTTCCTCATCTGCAACAATCCATTTGTTTGTATTTGCCCTTAGAATAATATAAGCTGCTTCATTTGGTGTTTTATGAATTATTTTTAATGCTTCATTTTGTGGTTTTGGTTTTGTTTTGTTACACTCAGTTTTTTTGCACTTACGTGGGGTTCGTGTTGGCCTCGGAGTTGCTTTTGCGTTTTGACAACAGCGCCTACGGTTTATTTTCTTTTGTTCCTGTCGTTGGCTCGTACCTTCCTTTTGAAAAAGTGGTTTTACTGCACAGTTGGATCCCAATTATTTTGAATGCCTTGTTGCTCCTCGGCCAAGATTTTGATGACCAGGAAGAAGAACTTAAAGATGAGATTTGCCGCCATCTCCTCAAATCCGCTTTAGAAAATATTACACAGTATGTCGCGTTTTTAAACTGAGGGGATGGCGCTGCTTGCCGGTACCCAAACTGCTCCTACGCGGTGTATGTACACCTCGTTTTCGATATGCGTTGAAGCGTTGGGTGGTTTTAGCATTCATATATTTTATTTTGTTGCTTCTGTGCCGAGTGTCCACGTTCTTACTGAATGATTGTGTTGTTTATTAGCACAAATACTTTTTATTTAAAAAACCTTTTAATAACCTTGTGTCCTTATGAAATGCAGGCTGGACGTATTCCTTGATGTGGCTGAGGTGGCTCTGCTGAAAAGCGGCACGCTGCCCCAGCGGGTGCGTTGGGCCCGTCCTGCGCAGCTGAATGCAGAGGCAGCAGCAGCCCAGAGCAAATCCTTCAATCAAGGAAACGATCCAGCAGACAAACTGTTAAAGCGGCTCTCAGCTCGACGGCTGCAGCAGAAGGTGCTGAGAGACAGGGCGAGAGAGGAGGCTGAGGTTGCTGCGGTTCTGCGGCTTATTCCCTTTAAGGAAAGTGTCAGCCCAAAGACCATTGAGGCAGAGAGAAGGTCGCAGCTCATTGCATTAGGGTTTGAAGAAGTCACAGAGCCAGCAACGCCGTGGAGACTAAACCCTCATCCTCCTCAAGAAGAAGAAACTCCAGACTTGTGGGCGGCAGTCATGGAAAGCGAGATGCGCACATGGGTAAGGGTTTAGGGTTTAGGGTTTGTCTGTATATACACCTCGTGGGCTTGGTATAGGGTATGAATAGAAATGTAATAATCTTCATGTTGAATTAACCAGAAGACATGTTGAAAAGGGCAGTGCTGACGTTGCAGGGTATAAACGGTTTATATTTCAAAGGGTTTTAAGGGTTTAGGGTTTAGGGTTTAGGGTTTTTTGTTTTTGTTGGCAGCCAAAGGGACTTGCGATAAAAGATTTGCTGAAGCGGGAGGATTGCACCACTTACGGCTGGGATGCAAAGCGACGGCATTTTGTCAAACTGCTCGACCGATTCGTGAGGAATTATCATTTAAAAATAATAATAATAATAATAATAATAATATTATTATTATTATTATTGTTAATAAGCGCATGGAATGAATGGGGTTTGCGGTTTGGTGTTTGAGGGTTTGGGGTGTATGTACGGTTCTGTGTTTTTGCAGGACGAAGACTCGGAGAGGGGCAGCGGCATATCATTAGGAACAGTCATTTTCTTTGGCATGATTTTCATCAGGTGGTACTCGAGCGATTGAGAAAGAGCTCTTAAAAGGCGGTCTGTCTTTTAATTGTTGCTGTTAGGGTTATTCCTGTTAACAGCAGTCCCATTTAAGTTCATCTGTACAGACACTCGAATTCACGCTGGTCCTGCAACCGGCTCTTCAACACCTTATGGACCATTTATATAAACAGCAGTCGCAGTTTCGGACATTCGAGCTGCCACGGCTGCCTTGCTTCTTGCTGCTTCTCCATTTCCAGAGCAGCAAGAAGCAAACAACAGCAAAACTGAGAAGCAGACGCCGCTGTAGTTCCCTGCTGTGGCGTACTTTTGTATTTAAATTTTGTACGTTTTTAGGGCTTTGGATTGGGTGCCACGCGACACAGCGTTTCTGATACATCTGCGAATTTAGGGTTTAGGGTTTAGGGTTTAGGGTTTAGGGTTAGCGAGTGGCTGTATACAAGTTGGGAGGAGCTGTGCCCCCTTCGTGGTGTTGCTGCTGCAGCTACCTCAAGTGTAGCACAAGCAGTTGCAGCAGCTGCTGCTGTTCGCTGCGGCTTTTGAGCAGATAGATGTTTGCCGCTTGAACCCTAAACAGACTTCACTTACCGCCCTTGTGTTTGTTATTATCTCTAGGGTTTAGGGTTTAGGGTTTACGGAAAGATGCAGCTCACCCTAAACCCTAAACATCAACAACTCCAAAAGCGACAAAAAAATTGAAATTTGAAGAGTCAGGGAAGCAACATGCAAACCCTAAACCCTAAACCCTAAGCCCTAGCCCTAGACGACCACGCCAACCACCCGCCCCATAGGACACCATCTGGCTTCCTAACATGGGGCTGCATGCACACTGTCTGCAATTGCAGCAGCAGCAACTGCAGCAGCAGCAACAGAATCTAAATATATACTGTTGGAGTCCTGCTGCATTTTGCTGTTGGTTTTGTGTTGCAGTTTGCTGCGTTTTTTCAAGGCCGCATTAGCAGCATTACTAGCATTAGCATTGTTTGATATTTTTAGTGGCAGTTTGTTGCAAATCTCCTTCTGCTGCTTTTCTCTTCTTGGCGTCTGTCTCCTGTTGCTGCATCAGCCGAATAGTGCCCTTAAGCACCCCGTCCTTATCCCCTCCCCCTTTAACAGCAGCAGCAGCAGCAGCAGCAGCAGCAGCAGCAGCGGGCTGTATGCCCGAGTCTAGCTCTGCCACTAAAGCAGCATGACGCTGACAAGGGGACCGAAGCTCATCGAGAATTTTCTCGGGAAGTTGCGAGCGCCGCACATGCCGAACCCTCATCTGAATGGCGCCTTGCAGTTTTGAACGTTCCTAAAAAAATGCAAATCAGAAACAAATATAAAAAGAATTTGTCTGGTATTTAATTAGCTCCACTAATCCTAATTAAATAAACAAAATACAGACAACTCGAAAATGAACAGACACTGCCATCTATCTCCACAAATCGACAAACAAATTTAATGATTGTAACATCTGAACTGGGACCCCTCGTTACACACGGTTATTCAAGTGTACAGACAGATCGGCCTTTCACCACGAGGCCAACGAAACCGTTCGGCAAACATTCAAAAAAAGCAAATAGACGCAGCGGAAAACAAATAAAAAAGATGTGGGAACATATCAACAAACAAACCCCTGCATGTCCACATGCACAAGCCGCGGAAACTTACAGGCCACGTGTTGATGAGCTCTACAAATTCCTGAAAGCAAAACAAAAATAAAAACCATCTACAAACATGTTGGAGTGTATCCGCAACCCTAAACACTGGTCAAATACGACATACCGTATCTGCACCCCTAAACCCTAAACCCTAAACCCTAAACCCTACTGCTATTGCTGGGCGCAAGTCACAAACGGCTTCCCCTCCTGCTGGGCTGGCAAAAGTGAGGGCGACGAGCAGCGAGGAACTCTCAGGCCACTCAGGATCCTGCAAACACAAACCCTAAATCCTAAACCCTAAGCCCTAAGCCCTAAACCCTAAGCCGTTGTCACGCAGGATAGCAGCAAAAGCAACAAGCATAAAGAAGTCCGCATGCGTCAATTGGGGCTGTCGAAGCAAGCACGTTTGAGCACGAAAAGTAAGGGGTTTAGGGTTTAGGGTTTAGGGTTTAGGGTTTAGAGGGTGAGCTGACCTCCGTGGTGAACACAAGAGGCAGAGGCCGCACCACCATCTGCGCCCTTAACTCTTTCTTGGCCCCAAAGGCTGCTGAGTTGTGAGCTAGCCGCTCCAAGGAGCGGACGAGATGCCGCACTTTAGACTCTATCCAACCTTCCCACTTCCGGTGTACCTG
>NPHX01000057.1:38942-65616 GCA_002271815.1 Eimeria falciformis | reverse complement strand
AAACCCTAAACCCTAAACCCTAAACCCTAAACCCTAAACCCTAAGCAGGAGAAAGGCAACAGCCGCTGGTGTAGCCAGAGGAGGGGAGAGAAAGGTTTATGGCTCGGCAGAGACAGCGCAGCAAAGCGGGTTTGGGGTTTTGCGGTGTACGTACAGCTTCGGACTTGGCAAGGACTTGGAGCTCAAGGAAGTGTTTTGAAAATGCCAAATAATCAACGGGCTTGAGGGTTTCAAGGAGGACGTCTCGCCACGCTTTAAGGGTTTGCGCGCCTTCTGTCTGTACAGCTGACCACTCGGCAAACCTTTTGGCTGCCTGCCCCAGCTCCTCAGTTATAACTCTCTTCGTTGAATGCGACACGTTGTGTGTCGAGTTCATAGCAGGAAACGCAGGAGTTATTATCTTCAGCAAGTGGTGCCGATCCTGCAAACCCCAAACCCCAAACCACAAACCACAAACCCTTAAGCACGGAATCGCGGGAGAAAGAAGGCGCAGAAGCAGGTGAGGAAAAGAGTGTCAAGCTAGTGAAAGAAGTGTGGGGTTTCAAGGCTCACCTGTACATACAGCTGAGGGTTCCAAACCCTGAAGTTTGTCAGACCTTCTGTGGCCTGGGGATCTTTAATTTTGCAGAGACAGACAGGGCTTCTCGCCCAGCTCCACTGTGTATAGACAGTGAAAAAGCGTTGGATGATCAGATTTGGGGGGAAGTTTGGGTACAGCTGGCAGCACCTCGCAACTAAAATTGCCCAGCTAATGCCTCCTAAATAGCCCAAGACGTTGCTGTAGACTCCCCGCACTTTTGCCCAGTGTTTAATAAACCGCAAAGCTGTTCGAAAGACAATTTTGTTTGGAACGAGCTTCAATATCATGTCTGCTACTCTGTTGCCATTCAAGCTTCGCGCTGTCTTCTCGTCCGTGTGCTTCAGCACAGAGTCCGCCTCAAGACCGACCCAGGAGCTGGGGATACACCTGACGGCGAGCCGTGCAAACAGCAAATCTATTTCAACCCCAGAAAAACAAAACTTTAAAACTGGAGTGTAAGCATCTGGTACCGGCGTTATTCTCTCCACGCGTGGATCCTGCTGCAGCTTGGCAAGGAAGACGGTGAAAAATGCGTCTCTAGTTACGTGTTTAGGAGACACACAAAGCGCGTCGATATCACTTCCAGGTGTAGCTACACCTAAACGGTACGAGCCAAAGGTGAATATTTTGCCGCCTGCCTCGCGGGCCTCTGCAGCGTCCAAACCCTGCTCTATTCCGGCTTCATAAATCCACTCTGTCACAATTTTGTTTAATTCAGCAAGCACCATTTCCCTCTGTCGCGCTCCTGCGGCTGTCTCATAAACTCCTTTGTGGCGTAAAACCCTCACCAACTCCACACTCTGATGCAAATCCGCTGTGGTTGCCGTTTTCAAGGAAATCGGTCGGGTAATGCCGTACGGGTAGGGGCTCGCCTGGGTAACAGCAGGACTGTCCCCCATCACATAAGCTTCCAAGGAGTGGGCTGAAAGTCCAGCAGCAGCTGCAGCAGGAGCAGCTGCAGCAACTGCTGCTGCGGGGGGGCCAGAAACTGTTGAAGCTGTCTTGGGAGAGCCCACTGAAAGAGGCAAGGAGGCTGGGGAAGGCTGAGGAGAAAGAGGGGAACCCACAGCAGATACCATTACCATTGCTGCTGAGGTTGTTGAACGAGCAGAGGCAGTGGGGGTTGGCGGGACACCCACACGGGAAGATGGAGCGGAAGCAAGTTGCTGCATATTGCTATTCAGACGTTTAAAAAGAAATGAGCGAATTTAATGGAGAATGGCCAATGGGTGGTTGTGAGGTGTACAGACAGCTCGGAGGTGCCGCTGTGTGATTCCAGCAGAAAGGAGGAATTTGCGTGCCTTTTTAATAAATAAAAGAAATAAATGCATTCGAATTTATAACAATTATTAAAAGGCTCCTCCTGTCCGCCAATAAACGGATGGAGTGCCCCATTCCGGTGCGTCACCCTCCTCTCAAGCTGATATTCTTTCACCTAAACAACTCCCACCAAACAACCAACATCAAAAACCTTTAACCCTGAATTGAATACCTTTTTGCCTTACCAGAGATATTCTTTTGCTTTGCATGCAGGCAGCCGCGACGGAAGCTGCCAAGTGGCTAATGAGATACCAAGCCCCTAAAAGCGTACAGCGTGTGTACCTGCAGTGTCTAGGCAGCAGCATTATGCAAAACATAGTTTTTGTTTTTAGTAAGGAATCGCTTGAAACCCATTTAAAGAAAAGGCATATGTGTGTTTGTAGGGGGGATGTATTACCTAAAGAGTGTATGCCTGCCTTACATAGAAAAACAAGAACTGTTTCCCATTGATTCTGTGGTTTTAGTTGCTACAAAGACGGATAAATGTGTCGAGTGTACAGGCAGCTAACAACTTCGAGCATTGCGATAGCTCCTGCCAAGCTCTACGCTCCTTAGTGAGGAGACTGGGGTGTCAGCCAGCTGTAACTTTCGCCCTTCCCTCCCTTGCCTTGTGGCTCTGAGGCCTCTCTAAAACCTTGAAGATTTAAATTCTTTAGGAGTTAAAAAAGAGAATCTTTTGGAAAGTTACCGGGCCAACTGGCGCCACTGATCATTTTTGAATCTCCCCAGATATGGAATTCTCGCTGAGCTGTCGATACACCGCAAGTGAGGTGAAAAAGCAGCTAAAGGACCACACAGAAAAACAAGCTGTACTTTCGTTTCTTCTCGGAGAGAGAGAAGCGAAAACCACCACCTCTCCTAGTGGCATCGGGGTTCCATTCTTAAAAAGAATTAGAAACAGCCCCATGCATGCAGCAAAGCCGTTGCTGTTGCATGCATCCATCGATGGGGCTGGCTTAGAATGGAGCTGGCTTAAAAGGGGTCCCTCTGCGGACAGCCGCGGTGTGTCTCTGCCTGCCCTGTTACGATGCGTTGGGGTGTATATACAGTAAGCTCGTTGCTAGCTTTTGGAGTCTTTAGGGCGCTTGAAAACAAATTAAAATACTATACATGCACATATTCTCTGCTTGGATATCTCTGCTGCTTCCGGCCTCCACCTGCATGCGCTCTACAAGGGCCCCAAACCGTTCTTAACCTCGACAGAAGAAAACAAATGTTCAGCTGCTGCCTGCCTTTTGGCTAGCTAGCTAGCCAGCTAGCTAGCTAGCCATAGGGAAAAGCGGCTGGGCAGCAGCTAGCCACACCACAGCAATTCCCTCACGTCCGCCCAAACCTCCGAATTCTTTAGCCCTGCGAGTAGCAGCACATTTTCTTGTTTTTCTCTCCATCACATCTCAAAAGAACTCTATTTCTGCTCAGTTTCTGTTTAAACGGCATGCATACACGGCAATGTTTAAAGGGGCTTTGAAGTGTATATACCGTTGTCGATCATTTGCTTTAACGACGGATTGGCCGCAGCAGCTCGCACTCTTTCTTTGTCTCTCAGTTGTTTGTTAATTGAAATATAAGACGCATGCGAACCAGGGAAGATTGAAACATCCACCGCTGCTGTTCCTCCCGCAACTGCTGCTGCTGCTGCGCGCTGCGCCTTCACCAGCAGCAGCAAACCAATCAACGTCGCCTGCGAAAACAACTAAACTCTAAACCCTAAACTCTAAACCCTAAACCCCTTTGGCATTTTGTTTTATTAGATATTCTTTTTGGTGTTTTGTGGTTTCTTGCCTGGGAGCAATGAGGGATCGTCGGCTTAAAGCCAATCTCTATGCTCAGCCTCCGCGTCTTCCTCCAGTGCTGCAGTGTCTTCCGTTGAGCCTGCTGCTGCTCCAAGCAGTGGCAGCTGCTGCCGTCTGCGGCAGTGTCCTTGCTGCTGCTGCTGCTGCTGTTGCAACAGCAGCAGCGGACCTTGACGTATTCGGGGACGACGACCATGAGCTGCTCAAGAGTGTACGGATGCTCTGGATCGGTAATGCACCGGACAGCTGCAAAAACCTCCTGCAAAAAACTCAGCCGTACAAAAGTGCTGCAGCAGAATTCTTATTCACAGTGGGTGCAGATGAAGCAGCAGCTGCTGCTACGCCTCTCTTTTGGCTGTACAGTGAGTTCCTAACACAGCAAAACAAACCTGTGCTGTCAGCGGCTCATTGTGTGAAAAGAGTCTTGCCCGGTGCAGACAGATCACGTCTGTTGCAGCACCATTCTCTAAGCTTCTGCCGCTGCTGCTGCTGCTGCTGCTGCCGCTGCTGCTGCTGCTGCTGCTCTTACACTGGCCTTGGGAAGTGCTGCAGCATCCTTCACTGCAAGAAGAGTCCTCACCCTCACCAGCACTCCTGGCGGTTTTGCCGCACTGGCTGGACGCGGTGCTCCAGTCGCCGGGAGAGTGTGAGGCTGGTGACACAAATTCTGCTTCCAAATTAGCTGCCGCTGCTGCTGCTGTTGCTGCTGCTATCTCTTCTGCTGTAATTACTGCCTCTTCTGCTCCAGCTGGCGAGATGTGGGATGCATGCTCGTAACTGTAAGCAGCAAGGAGGAAGTTAGGGCCCATTAGCTGGCTATTGTGCAGCAGATGCTGCCGTTCTTCCAGCAGCAGCTGCTGCACTTGCTGCTGCTGCCATCTCAGATCTCTGTTTCTTAACCAAGGGCGCGTCTGCGGCAGCAGTGGTGGAGGTGGCAGCCTGGGGTTTTGTTGTGGATGTGCATTAAGTAGCTGATTCCGGAGTTTTCTTTTGTGGCAAGGCGACCGTAAAGGAGCATAGAAGTCGGCGGTGTATGTACACCTCGGCAAGGCGTCCTGTAGACGATGTATCTGGGGGGTCGGGTTATCGCCTTCTACCGCCATTCCTACACAAAAATAATATCTTTACTTGCCCTCTATGCAGGCCTCTGAGAAATATCTATAGCTTTAAATGAAATAAACCATTCATAATGATACCGATGGTCATCAGAAATGATTGGCTTCCATGCATGCAGGCAATCAATCCTTCCAAACATGAAAAAGAATAGATTCTTGATGTTTCAAACGGCGAGATGTGCTTTACGTTGGTTTTAAAATGAGAAGTAAGCATCTGTAGTGAGCATCATTTTCTGCTGGCTTTCAAAGCGAGCAGCACGTGGACCTCCAGTCCCACAAAGCCCCAAGAACTGGCTGGTTCATTGGCGCTCACCACACCCCATTCAAGGCATCAAAACCATGGAATCTGGCAGGGCTGCTTTCAGGGTCAAAACCCGAGGTTGCAAGGAGGCAGGAGAAACCCGCGTAGCCCAGCGGTGCATGCGATGATTCTCCACATTCAAAACGTGCAGAGCTCCACTGGGCTGAGATGTGCTGAGGCCGCCTCTCATCAATGCGATGTGTAAACCTGGGAAAGTTCGCTTGCATCGCATGTGCATTTCGCTTGTCCCCAGGCAGCACACATAGAGCTCTGGCTGTCCAGACACTTAGTATCGACAGCATAGCAATTATAAAACTGGCCATTGTGCGTTCAAGGCAGGCAATACTTATTCGAAAGCGATGAAATTTTATGGCACAAAAAAGTGTCGGCCTGCGGTTCGGCCAGGAGAAATTTGATTCCACAGATGCAACGATCACCCTGAAGGATCAACAGGAAGCTTCTGCACTTGCGGTGGTTGTGAGGCGTTCCTGTGGTGGCAGGAGCTCGGCTTTAGGTGTTTGTCTGATGCTGCTGCTAGTGAGGCTATAGGGGCCCCCAGCACAGATACTAGATAAGGTTTTTGGCGTGTTATACCGGTGATTGGCTGCGATGAACAGAAGGCCTTCAAGTAGCAACTCTGCTGTCAACTTGCTGTAGTCCCCTAGAATATTTTGCGCAGCTGCTGCCGCCTCTACAAGAGGCTCAAGAGCGCGGGATGCCCCGCGCACGGCCTCTTCTTGAGGTTGGAAAAGTTCATGTTTCACGAGGAGGGAGCGAAGCTTCCCTTTTCGTCGCTCTTCAAGCTTCATGCGGTCACTCTGACCCGATTGTACATCAAAGATGGAGTAGGACCTGAAATAGCTCATTTGTATTTCCCGAGTGTCTGCTGAGATGGCTGATTTACTTACTTGGCAAAAGGAATATCTTGGCCGGCCATTTGGTTTTTGCTGCTGCACTTGTTCTCCTCAGTTGTTTTTGCTGTCTGTCCGGTGCCTCCTTCTAGCGTATTTTCCTTTTCCACGTGATGCGTCTGGTCCTGTTGCCCAGGCATCTGCACGGTCAAAGGAGTGGCTGCCGTGCTGCAAGTTTCCACCTCGGGTTGCTTTGCATTTCTTGCCTTTGCTGTTTGCCGCTGAATTGGTTCTTCTGCCAAATGCGGAATCGATGGCGCGGCCACTGGGGGCCTGTGGGCTGCTGGCTGCTGGCCCTGCTGCTGGGCGCTACTCACAGCGGCATTGGAATGAAGCAGCTCTGGAAAACACTCCGTTTGTTGCGCGTTTCCCTTGTTGCCACAGGGCGACTCTGGATGTCTGCATGCCTCCGGCTGCCTCTTTCTTGTCGGAGAAAAGGTAGAGTCCAGCTGCGAGTGAGGAACGTAGCCAAGCGGACCTGGGGAACAGTTGAGGTTGTCTGGCTGTTTGTTCTGTTGCACCGTAAGCAGCTGCTTCCGTTGGGGGGCCACGACAAAGCTCCCGGTGGGCAAATTTTCTTGCCGAGGTTCTGCCAATGGGGATGACTCTTGCTGAGACCAGAAAGAGCGGGATGGTTGGGGTTGGGGAGCAGGCGGCAGAGGTGTGAGCTGTTGATCTCGAAACAGTTGGTAGAGCCCTGGTGGCTGACGCGGCGGTTCTGGTGACTTTGAGTTCTGCATCGGGCTCGCCAGGGGTTTTTCTGGAGAGGGCAATTGCACCGAAGGATGCAACTGCTGCAAAGCATAGACATCTTGTTGACATTCGGTCTGATCTAGGGAGTGATGATGGTGGTTTTCCAAGGGTCCTTGGTCACCATGCTTTCGACTCGGAAGGGAAATTTGCTGTTTGTGCCATTCCATTAGGCCGCCGCCTCCGCCCCGTTTTTGTGGTTCACGCTGGTGCGGTTGGTTCTGTGCTGCCAGGGGGGTGCGCGCTGGCTCGTGTTGTTCTGAAAAGGCGTTAAGCCGGCTCATCATTTGGTAATTATTATTTTGGTGTTCATGTGCTTGGGATCGGTGAACCTCTTTAATTTCTGTCTTGGAACTCGGAAGAGTATTTGGTGCGGCAACCTCTTTGTGCATTCTTTGGTTGCAATTCTGAATAGCACTCTGCGGGTGCGGCTGAAGTGTTTCTGTAGTTCCGAATTGAAATGCCGTATATTGTTGATGCCGTTGCATTCGGTGGTTTTCTCTGTCATTGACGTCGTGCTTCTGGGGGTGTTGCATGCGTTGTTGGCAATCTGAGAAAGCAGCTTGCTGGTGAGCCGGTTCCACCACTTGAGCAGAATTTTGAGAATTGGTGAGTTTGTTAGGCATTTGCATTCCATGATGATCACTCCAGAATTCAGTGTGCTTCTTCTGCGGTCCTTTCTTTTGTTGCTGGTCGCTTTCAAAAGCAGCGTTTCCCTGAAGCTGTTGTTTAGATTCTTGGAAACTTTGGGAAGGAGCCTGCTGGAAAGGTTTCTGCATCGCTTGCGTGTAACTCTGAAGGGCCTGCTGCTGAAGCCGCTGTTGAATTCTATCACTCCCATTCATAAAATGCGGTTGTTGGTGAAGCTGCTGCATTCGTTCGTGATTGTTATGAAAGGCTTTGTGGTTGTGAGGCTGTTGGTGTTCATAGTTATAATTCTGACTAGCACCGTCTTGCCGAGGCATATTAACTCTTGGGTGACAGTTTTGGGAAAGGTTGTGCTGATTCTGTTCTTGCGCTGCCCGTCCTTCATGGTGAATCATAGAATGTTGTTGCATTATTAACGCGGCATCCTGAAACTCAACATGGCGTTGTTGTTTCTCATCAGAAACTTGGAAAGCAGCGTTATGTTGAGGCTGGCTGCAGGCAGTCGCTGGGTATCGCTGATTATACATCAAGTCAGCTGCGGCTTCTGCGAGCCTTGCTTCTATATTTATAGCTTCTTGATGGATTTTGGGGTTGGTGACAGTGGCAGACTTATTGATGACGTAACGAAGCCTCTTCAGCATCTGAGGCAAAGTTTGCATGAGGGCTTGATTCTGCATATGCGCCTGACTCAAAAGATTTCCAACCGGGCCAACTTCCTCTAGTTGTTGCGCGTGCATCCAGGGATCTTCTGCAAGATTTCCTGAAAAGGAAGAATCTTGCTGCTTCCCACAAAATTCATCGGACCCTTCCTCTAACCACATTTGCTCAAGCCGTTCTAAACGCCTAGCGGCAGCGGCTGCATATCGCGCTCTCATCAACTCTTTCCTGGCAACGTCAATATCATGCTTATCATTCAAAGCCAGCTGCGCCTCGGTCATCACTCGATTCAATTCGGCTTCGATTTCTGAACGTCCTAAATGCTCCAGTTCTGGATTCCTCAGAATGTGTTTGGGAGGCTCCGTGGGTTGTGATTTTTCCCCAGTGTTAAGAGCTGACCAAGGCGGTTGCACATAATCCGCAGATGAGGGGAGTTGCGCATTTATACACTTTTGGTGGTTCTGTTCGAATGAATCCGTCGTGACCGCCCATTGCCGTTGTTCTGCAGGCAGCTGCACCTCTTTGTCCCACGGGGAAGAAATCGTTGGTTGTGATCCATCATTAAAACGTCCACATTCGTGATATACAAGTTTAGCTCCAGGGGTGCTGAAGAAGAAACCCTTCTCACTTTGAATAGGCTGCTCTTGGGGTTGGTCTACACAGCCATCGGATTGGGCGTCATGATGCTGTTGGGCAGTTGCATCCGATTCCGCAGGATGAGATAATAAGGGCCAATGTGCAGCCCATTGCTGGTTGGATGGGGCGTTGGAAGGAACTGTAGGAGGCGGTCGTTGCTCCGGCATGGGGGCGGGCCGCACTGGCTTCACAGGTGGCCGAGGCCTCGAGGGCCTTGCCGTCTTGCCGCGCTTCACAACCGTAATCCACGAGGGCGGTTGATCCTGGTTATTCATTCTCTGGCAAGTAGAGGGAATTGTGGACATGGCAAAGGCCGAGTTACAAGACGGAACAAGAAATTTACCACCGAGCAGCAACCATTAGATACCGTCACGAGCTCAGAGTTTATTTTGCTGAAACCAATAGCAGTTCAAGTAGTCGATTGGTGACCCTTCTCGCATGTCCTTTCAGATCTGGTCATAAAATGGCTTCCGATGAATGAATTGCACTACCCCGTATAAATAAAAATTTTGAAATTAAAAGGAATTCCAGAGTTAAAACATGTGCTGGTCAGATTCCGATATCCTGGGGAGGCTTCGTCAGCAGTTGTGTGTGATTAAACAGCAGACTAGAAACGCTCGTGTCTGGGGTAACTGTGTGTAGGATGGAATCACTGACAAAAAAGTTGTCTTTAAAATAAAAAATGAGAATTAAAAATGCACGAAAATTGGAGCACGATGTAAATTGGTTAATTTGCTCCACTGTGCAGAAATAATCGAAAAGCTCGATTGCTGTTTTTGCTACGAAGACAGAAAGAGTTGCCAGTCAACTCTTTAATGAACCATGTTGGTAGTGATCTGAAACAAAGCACTCGCCGTGGTGCACGTACACCCGAAAAAAATGATGCCACTACGAACCAACCTGGCCTCTTCTACTCGTTTCAGTAACAGGTGAAAATACAAAAAGATCAAGATCAATGTGCTGTATTTACAATTTCTTTTCCACTGTTTAATTTAATTATTAAATTCTCGGTAACTTTCAACGTTGAATTGTTCGACGGGTAACCTTCTGAAGGAACGGCGTCCAATGACTGGCTGATCATGGGCAATTCCGGAGCACTATGAAGCAAGAGGACAAATGAAATAATTCAACTGTGGTAAAAAAGCATTTTTAATAATAAAACTTGTAAATTTGCCAACAATAAACGCACCGCTGTGGATTGCTTATATCCGTTTCGAATTCCCTCTTCCAGACCTCAAGGTACTCTTCTCTTTGCTAAATTCCTGCACAAAAGGTTGACCGGCTTGTTTGTGCATCGCCGAGGCTGTGTATTAAATACAGCAAAGCAAATTTTAACAAGTCAAACGTTTTGAGACAAAATAAGTTGGCAACGCGGCACTATGCGTCTTTTTTCGCCTGGCAAAATTCCACAGACGGTATCGATGCATTCTATTGAATGAAACAAAAATGTGTCACTCAGGCTGCAACTCGGGTAGTTCCCCATATTATGGTAATTTGTTTTGTCAGTTGGACAGCAGCAATCCCTGCGAGCTAAAGAAGAGGCTTATTACTTCAGTCGCAACATTAGATGAATGCCCTTCAACGAACACAAATGGAACATGAAAATTCTAGGATGGAATTTGAAACTACAACGTACAAGATTATCTTTGCCAATCCACATTGAATTCAGTCAAAATGTGCACCCTACTACAAGACTAAGGAATCTGTGTTGCTGGTTCATGCGTTTGATTTACGAGCTGAAATTCGCCAATCCATCGCAAAGGTTCAGTTCTTTTTTGCTAACTTGTTTTTTCAAATTTTTGAAAGACGTGAGGAAAGCGTATCCTTGCAAGCTGCTGGGCTCCATGGATTCAAAGTGAAGCCTATTCACACTTTTCAGAGTTTAGATGCGAATGGCGTCCTGTCGCTTTCAGATAAACATTTTACTGATTATGCTTCATTATCAATAGAGAAACATTTCAATGTTTACACTTGATTGTCAATAGACAAACAGTTAACTGATTATACTTCACTGTGAATACAGCAGCCACCTTGTGGGCTTTGCTTAAGAAGATGGTTTTGATGCATCACTCGGCGTACCAAAAAGCAAACGCTTGTAAAACAAGTGTCTTTGCATCCTCGCTTAAAATAACATTCTTCCCACGCTCAGATTTTGTCAAAAGTCGTCAAAAAAATCAAAAAGAACTTCAAGTTTCATCTTTTCATCGGTGAAATTCTTTCGTGTCATTTAGTCTTACACGTTTGGACAGTGACCTTCAGTAGAGACAAAGTTAAGTAAGAGGCTATGTTAAATGAGACAATAAAAGACAATGTTAAATAAGTTAGAAAGAGGAAAATAAACAGAATTCTTCTCTTCCAACGCTAGACTACCTCCTCCGCACACATCTGTAATAACGGTTGTGGTTTTCTGCTTAAATGCGTAACAAATACTAACAAACAAATAACCTTATTATTTAGGATGAATAGGCAAATAGCATTATCAGTTAGAATGGTCAGCTCCTTGAAGGAAGTCTGCCCTTCAAGGCTCGTGCCTCCCTGAAGATGTTTTGCTTGCCTCAGCAGAGCCAACTGGCGAGGGGAAGTTCCTAAGATGTAGTCAGGCCGCACTTTTGGCACGCACGCACTCGATCATATTGCTCATGGAGCTGGGCTACCTGTTGCTCCTCACGTAGATAGGCATAACCCTTCCACACAGATATAACTTGAGGTATTCATTCATTAAAATCATTCTGTGTTACAGCAAACCAACAAACACTGCAATACAAAACATACGCAACAGCATGCCAAGTGCGAAACCGCTAGTCCTACACTTTCCAAAAAGGACGAAGTGTCTCGACAGCTCAAGCACAGTCAAAATGCGCACACAAGAGCTATGCAGAGAGTCGCTCAGTCGGCCTGTTTTTGCTGCCTCTAAAAGAACAAATTTGCCATGTATTCAGGGCCCGGGATTTCTCTCTATGTACAATATGTTTAATGAAAGATGTCAGCATAACCACGGACAACTAAACGTCATAACGTTTCCAATTTATGTAAAAAAAGACGCGCTGTACACAAAACTGCAGTCTCTGCGTGAGCAGGCTTGTCACCCTACCCTCTGACCTCCTGCCCATTCTCAAAGTTCTTGAGGCTAATCTTTGCGGCCCGTGCTCGGCGAGTTACTCGTTTTCGAGGTCACAACGGCGCTTCTTCGAAATGTACATACACCTGACAGAGCCGGTGGCGTAGTAATAAGCGTGCTCGCCGTCAGAAGCAGCAAAAACAAACGCAAGCACACGTTCTGCATTCTCGCTGCTTCGCCCAGCAGCAGCAATCCCACCCCGTTTTGCTATCTTTTCAGCAAACCTGAGGAGCGTTTGACTCTGTGCGTTTGCCTTCGCTTCTGCAATTCCAGGGAGCCACCTAGGAGCACCCCGTTTACTGCACTGGCCTCTACCGCTGTATGCGTACCCTTTGCTGCCCTGTTCACCCCTAAGAGCAAAACAATAGACTATATCCCGCTTAACTACTGAAAACAAACTAGCTAGCTAGCAATTCCTCAACAATGTGTAGCCGACTGCAAATCGCACGCCTAAAAAATTTTAGCATTTTGAACAGCCTTTCGCTGAGATCCCAATGGAAGAATAACAGGACAAGGCCGCTTGGTGTTTGCTGTTTTTAATTGATAACCCTGATGTTTCATTTAAAGAAGGCTAGCGTATAATCATGGAGCCTGTATCTGAATGGGGTACAGGCAACAGCAGCAGCAATAGCAGCAGCAGCACCAACAGCAGCAAAAAATGTGCCTGTTAAACCACCGCCAGTGGCAATGCCTCGCTCTCTCTCTCGTGCCTATTGGCAGCAAGAAGCGCAGAAAGAGCATGATGGTGATAGTAAATACAGGCGGCAACAGCATCAGCTGACACAGCGGCAAATAAACAGCGGCAGAAGCAGCAGCATCTCGCGAAAATGCACAGAAAACATGCAGAAACGCATTACGAAGACACCGGAAAGAAGCACAAAATTTTTCCCAGCAAGAAGCTCAAAACAGCTCAGGCAGCGCATTCCTCAACACCCCATGAAGCCAGACTTGCACAGCAGCAGCAGCAGCAGCAGAAGAGGGGCCCCCTGCTGCACTTGCTGCTGCTGCTGACAACTCTGTGTATCTACACTGCCCGCACACTCGCGGTCTTCATGAAGGTTGTTGAGGGGGATGGGCAGGCCACAAGGTGGCGCTGCTGCAGCACTCCAGCGGCGCAACGTCTTGCCTATACACCCGGTGTCCACTGACTCAACCCTTGCGTGCCAACAGCTGCGCCACAACAAATAGGTGGAAGAGAAGAACCAAATAAACAAACAATTAAAACCCCAAGTAGTAGCCTGTTGCGCACTGGCGGCCTTGCCAGCAAAATAGCTGCAACATGCAGAAGCCTGTTTGCTGTCAGATCCTGTGAGTAAAAAATAAACTTTATCTTATAATAACCATCTAGTTCAAACAAACAAAAACTAGCCAAAACCTCAAAGAGGCATGGCATGCGTACCTGTGATACCCACTCTGCCTTGGTAGCAACTTCTGAATTATCTTCCTCCGTGGCGAGCCGTTGGGCTTCCCTCTGTAGCTGCACTATAAAACTGGCGGTACGGAGGTGACTGCCCAGGTTCGAACCGAAGGTTAACAAAAGTGCTCTAAGAAATAACGCAGGCAGAGAGACAGCAATGAAACCATCCATACACCCCAAACCACTAGCAAGACACTTGACGAGGGAGCAACAGAATAAACAAGAATGGAATAAACAGCGATTTATGTATAAAACAACAATAAACACACACAACAAAATAAACATCAATTTATATCTAATTACGAAACTCACCCCGTAAGCTCCAGGGCCTGCTGAACCATCTGGGGAAGCCCATGAAGCCAACTCGGTGACTCTGCCACCGCCTTGACAACTTCCAGCATTCCATTTACTTCTTTTCGCAACATTTCTTGCTGTTTTGCCTTTTTCAAGGCATAAACGCAACTAACTAATGCCTCCAATGTGGCGGATCGCAGCTCGTGCACGTACCACATCCACTCCTCATTGAGCTGTACATACACCACAATATTGCCGACTTGGAGCCAGTCAGTGAACACACCAAATCGCGTATTAAAAACGCCCTTTCTTCTCAATTTAATTATGTTTGCTGAAATATTTTGCTAAAACAAAAGAAAACACGAAGAATAATCCAACATTTCTTCCACAAAAAAGGCTGCATACACACCTGCCAGTTCGGCGGTCCTGCATCATATGGGGTCACCCCTGCCTGCACCAGCAGTTCAATCAGCCATGGAGCGAAACGCGCAAAATGCTCTCCCCCAAGGCTCAGCGCCACATCTCCAACAGCAACAATAACAACCGGTTTCAACGACCGATCAACTGACGGTGCCTGCAAAAACCACAAAAAATAAAAAGAAGAAAAACAGGAATTGAGTAAATACATTGGAAGAAACTATTATATCAAAATACTAACCACGCGAAAAAGAAGAGAAATGCATGCAGCTGACAACCAAGCCCCTAAATAAGGAATTCACAAAAGGCGTTTAAATGAACAAGACATTAAATGATAACTCCTCACACACCTTAAGCAATTCGTAGAACTGATGGAGCAGAGGATCTGCAATTGCATTGAAATCCGCCTCGAGCGCCCGGCTAAGATCCCCAACAAGTTCAATGGAGATGCGAGCAGCCTGCAGCTCATCGGGTGTGTTTGTACTCTCATTTTCTGCACTGTTGGTAAGAGGGGCTGCTGCTGCTGCCTGCGGCTCGTGCTGATGCCGCATTTGCAGCAGCAGCAGCTCTGCCAACTCGCCGACAAAAGGACTAATCGCCGACCCAGAAGCATTTATCAAAGCAGAGGTAGCAAGCAAAGCATCGCAAACACTCGGCTCTGAGCTAACAATAAAACCGTGAGGGTTGCCTGGTGCCCCTCCCTCTGCAGCGACAGGTGCCCCAGCCGCACGCTGCTGAAACACCTGAGATCAAACGTAGCAAAAAATAATATAAATTTTAGAATAAATTATTAAAAGAGGAGTTTATTTACAGAGATGCGGAGAAAACAAACAACACCAAAACTATCGCCCGCACGCAGCAAACAAAGCTCTCCATGGACATGCAGGAAGATAAGCAGACACGTTGAAATCAAAACTTTATTCTAAAAATAAAAATAAAAATTCGTCAAGTTTCTTACCCTTTTCAACGTGCCCCAGAGGTTGCTAGCCACAGGCTTAACTCCATCGCCAAGGCGCAGGCAGAGAATTTGGATAACACCACAAAGCATCCCTGACAGGCAGCAGCAAGGAAACACAAAAGCCTGAAAGGATGAAAATGTTTTCAATCTGCCGCTATTTATTGCGAGCCATGTTTTCTGGTCACCATGCCTGGGGTGTACATACAACCGAAAAACAAAAACAAATGAAATCTGCGAGATCGGCTCTCCTCACCTTGCCTCTGTTTTGTCTGCTCCGTTTGTTCAAAGTCAAAAGACTTCCGCAGCTGCCCCTCGAAGTGTTCAAGGAGAGAAAGCAGGTGGTTCCAGCATGCGCTTCCTGCAGACACAAACCCTAAACCCTAAACCCTAAACCCTTGCCAGCACCGGAAACGTGCAGCCTGCCTTGTATACGGCAGCCACTCGTCATTCCAATTGTAACAGAAGCAACGCAACAACAAATCTGAGATACTAAACATAACAATGCCAATGTGCAAACCTGAATTTTTGATGAGAGCTCCCATGCAGCTGAATGCCGCCTCGCGCAGGTTCTTCTCATCCTACAAATGAAAGCAGAAACCCAAACCACCAGCCATACTTCCAAAACCCTAAACCCTAAACCCTAAACCCTAAACCCTAATTTCAAAACCCTGCACCTTAAACCTTAAACCCTAAACCCTAAACCCTAAACCCTAATCTCACCGCATCTGGTCTCTCGGAGACTCTAAGAAGAGCTTCGCAGAGTTTTGGAAAAATTGGGTCAAGAGGATTTCGATCGGTGGGTTCCACAGCTGCTGCTGCTCCTAAATACGCCTCTCTCCCTTTTGGTGTATTAATGTTATCCGCAAGCTCATGCAGCATCCAGCAGATATGAACAGCAACCCTCGGCTGGTCTGCAAGCCTTTCAACAATGGCCAGCAGCAGCTCTTCACTTGCCGCGTTTGCTGCTCCCGGGGATGCAGCAGTTGGAGAGAAAAGATGGCGTAGCACGATCGGCGCATGCTGCTGCGCTGCCTTGCCAAGCGTCCACGCTGCACTGTCTCTGACAGCAACAGAAACATCCGAAGCAACAGCCTTCACCAGCAAAGGAAATGATGTTGCCACGTAAGGAGCCATGGCCTCTGCACTCGGGCCCTCCATTACGCAGCCCAAGGCCAAGAGGGAAGCTTCCCGCCGGCGCCACTCCGCAGAGCCGAAATTTAGTTGCACGAATTCCAGCACAGGAGGCAAAATTGCATCTTGTACCACCTGAGATCAGAAGGCAAATGAGGAGAAAGAAATCAGCATAAACATGAATTCAATTTGCTTCTTTTCTTTCTTACAAACACGTGCGAAGATACATACTTTAAAATACCACCGGATGCAACTTGTAGATTCAATAATGGTTTAAACGGACCTGTGCACAGAGCCCGAGGCAAATGGCAGCGGCCATTGCTGGCGTCCAGCTGTCATCATCGTCCTCGTCTTCTGCTGCATTGAGCAGTTGTTCAAGAAGCAACGGCAGGAGAAAAGGAGCAGCCTGTTCCATGATCTTTAGGAGGTTCCAGCGCGTCGTCTCTCCATCGATAATTGCCCGCTCTTCCTCGGCCAGTGCATTCCAAACCTCAAGGGCGGCGATCACTACAGCCGGATCTGAGCCTTTCAGGGCATTCCACGTGAGCTGCGCCAGCACCCAGCAAACTTTGGGATGAAAAGGAATGGTGGAACTCGCAGAAATCTATGCGGGGAAAAAAATCCGAGGTGTATGTACACCTAGTTCAAAAACAATCATCAACAGAAAGCAGAAACCAACAGGGAAAACGCACCGGACCAACTGCTGGCATATATGCCTCTAAAATAGAATAATATTCTTGTGCTATTTGCACAAGACACTCAAATGCCGCAACTTGAACGGCACTCGGATTTGCGGAACCCCCAGCTTCGACAACAGCGGCAAAAATGTAATCGCGCTCTTCCTGAAGAATAAAAAACAAACAAAATTAAAACAATAAAAAGAAACAAATAAATAAATAAAATAAAACAAAATACAAAACGAATCATGAACAAAATGGACATGAGCTGAAATAGAACACCACCAGGTGACCCTTGTGAAATTCAGAAAAGTGCAAAAAAACACACAACTCCTAACCATCCATATATTCATTGTTAAACTAAATACAAGTACGACATTTCTCAATAAGCAAATGGCTACACGAATGTTTAAACTAATTCATTCTCATCTGTTTAATGAATGAATTAATTAATGCATTTATATTAAAACATGAACAACTGTTTACCATTAGCCCTGAAGCAAACAACAAACAACAGGCAAATTACATGCAAAGAAACCTCTCCATTTTGGCCGCACCTTTCTGTTGAAGTTTTCCTTTGCGAAAATCAACGCGTGGTACAAAGCACGCAAAGCTGCAACTTTCAGTTGCGGGTCGGAATCCTTAAGCCCTGCATGCAATGAATAAAATAGACAAACAAACTCCCAACAAATAAGAGGGAAGGAAACCCTGTCCACAAATTAAAGCATCGATAAATATCAGTACAAAGGCCGCCAACATTCACAACCACAAATATGCATCTCCACACAAATACAAACTTGAACAGAAGCACAGATTTCAAGTGTATGTACACCAGAGCCCCCGTGGGCTTACTACGCACCGTGAACGACAGCTGTCAGCACCACATTGCATCTTTGTTGCGACAAAACGTCTGCCGGCTCCTCTCCTTCCGAAATGATATCCGCAAGCTCTTCGCACAGATAGGCAAGGCAGGTAAGAGCGTGGCGGCCGCAGGCCTTAGCTAGCTGCTGCTGCTGCTGACAAGAAACTGCTTGCTGCACCATCTCTTGCAAAGCAGGAAGCAGATCCTCAAACTCAAGAAACCGAAGCTCTATCACTCCCAGCTTGGCCAGCACTTGGCATACAGCATTCCCCACCTGAAAACAGCAAGGAAAAAAATCTGAGCTGTACATACACCCGAGACAGTACAACAATAATGCAGTTCATTCTGATATGTTGCGGGTGAAATTATGAGCAAATTCTAATAATGAAACGCTTGGTTAGGGTTTCGTTTTCGGGGCGAGAGTTGGGGTGTATGTACACCTGAGTGCAATCTGTCTGCAAGGCAGCCAAGAGCTGTTTCTTGATTTCCGTTTTTGTCTGAACCGGCAGAGCCCGCCAAGCTTCTGCAGCTGCTCCATCAAGGGAAATATTCTGCATGCAATGATCAAACAATAAACAAACATTCCAGTCCACAAAATGCCAAAATTTAACAGGATGCAAAAATCTCTTGCTCGGGTGTCTGTACACCCAAACCACCAGCATGAGCCCTCCCCTCTCTCCCCGCAGCAGACAAAACCCACAGATAAAACACCGACAACACGTCAGAAATAAATGCGAGGACAGACGCACTTTTGCACTAATCGAGTTCTTGAAAGTAACAGCAGCAATCTGCTTTGCTACTATAAGATCCTCTGGGCTTCCAGGGACCCCCGCAGGGCCTGGGGGCGGCTGCTCCAACGCAATGAGCGCAGCCATAGAGCCAACAAACTGTCCTAAATCTGTCTGTCTCGCTGCTGTCAGCTGCTGCTCTGCAGCCTGCCGTACAGATGGCCGAGGGTCGAGGGTAGCGAGCAGCAGCTGCTGCAACACCGCCATCTGCTCTGCCATTTTCACTGGGGACGCGGGCGCTGCTGAGGGGTAGGCTCGGTTTGCTTATGCGCACGCAGCTGGTGCTGCTGCTGCTGCAGCTGCTGCTGCTGCTGCTGCTGCGCTGCTGCTGCTGCTGCTGCGCTGCTGGAGCTGGTGCTGCTCCTGCTGCAGCAGTGCCACCGCAGCTCTCAGCGCCGCCGCTGCTTTAAACCCCTAGGGGTATCGGTGGCTTCATGCGAAAAGCCAGCGAATCCCAACGAGAGGGTTTGCTGCTCCTTGTCTTTAGGCAGCAGCAGCAGCAGCAGCAGCTATGGCAGCAGCAACGGCTGCTGCTGCTGCGTGTGAGATATCAGCTGCTGCAGACAGACAAAAGGGGAAGCAGCGGCTCCTGCCGCTGTCCCTCTGGAAGGCAGTCTTAGTGAAAACCAGCTGCCTCGGTGCCTCGCCAACTAGCAAGTACAAAATAACAGAAAAAGTTGAATGTGCACCTTGCTGCTGCTGCTGCTGCTGTTGCTGCTGCTGCTGCTGCTAAAGACGTAGTAACAATACGCAAGAAGCATGGAGATGGGAGAGCCACTGCAGCAGCAGAGCCAGCCCCGCCTGTGTGAGAGCCGACTGAAGTATCAGCAGGAGCAGACAGCAGAGCGGCGCTGCAGCAGCTGGTGTGCTGCTGCGGCTAATCAAAAAGCTGTTGCTGGTATTTAAGAGTTTTGATGTGGGAAAAATAAGGAATGTTGTCTGTGTACGAGAGCTGTTGCTGCTGGTGCTGCTGTTGCTGCTGCTGCTGCTGCTACAACAGGCCAGAGACTGGGGTGGGGGGGAAGTGACCGACCGGCTGTAGCTGCAGCAGAAAATGCCACAGAGCAGTTTGTTGCTCTTTACGTTGCTGTTGCTGCTGCTGCTGCTGCTGCGGGCCCAGGTGCGCAGCAGCAGCGGCTGCTGCTGCAGCAGCAGCTGCTGCTGCTGCTCTGCCTGTACTACAACTCTTAGTAGCAGAATGGTGTTGCTCCTGCAACACCCCCGATCATCTCTGAATAAATATAGCCGCATTTTAAGGGTAACAAATGATTTTACATTTCAAATAATAAAACTATTTGACAAGAAACCAATTTTTGCCAAACGAGCCATGCGGCCAACCCCACAGACCCCGCCCTCCCTACTGCTACTACCCCGCATTCCTCGAAGAGGCAGACAAAAATAACATTAATTTCTTTTTTTGTTTTATGATTTTGATCAGGGAGATGAAGGTAAAGCAATTCCATTCGTGCGGATAACCCAGAGGCCCCTGGGGGGTGTTGAAATCAGAAAAAAGAGAGGCAGAAGCCTCCTAAGCAAAACAGACAGACAGCCCAAACCAACAACATTCAACTCTGTCACTCGAAACTAAATCCCCTGAGTGTGTCTTCCACTGTGGCAAGAAGCAGACGGTTTGAACAGTGACGTTCTCTCTGCCGTAAAGGATCATAATTATCCATCAAATGTCTATTTATTATTTCATATTTCTGCTTGCCGCTCGTCCGTGCAATTTTAAAATGCCTGGACTAGTAAGTCTTTATGAAGCCAGTAACTTAAGCCTGAATGGAACCAGTACCACAAAACAATAACTTATGATAGCTTGTCTTGAAGGGATTTTGCCTCTCTCCCTTTTGCCTTTTCGAGGCTACGCTATCAAAGCAGTCAATAGAATAGAACATAATATAATATAATATAATGTAATATAATATACAGCTCGATTATTAGGGCATAAGATGGGTAGGAAACCACAGGCGATTTGCGAAGCATTTTCTATCCACTTGAAAATAAATAGCTCATGAATCTCCAAACGTTTGCTGTCTGACGCATGTTAAGGCGTACGTTCAAAATTGCACGAATTGTCTGTCTGATATTATTTAGTGGAAGTTCAGACTTGTTTCTTTTTTTATTGATTCTTCTTTTCCCTTTCGTGCAGATTGGCATGCGTTTTGGGGTTGCAGCAGCACGTAGGGCAGCAAATTAGCATCTACTGGTTGTGTCAGCTACTTGTGTGTTTGCATGCATTGATTGGCTCTGCGAGCCTCAGCAGAAAATGGTTCTTACTTCTCTCAAGCTGTACGGCTCTGTTGGGAACGTCCAGATTCCCGTTGTTAGAGTTTTTCTTCGTCTTTCATATCCTTATCCTCCCTTGTGGTTAGTAGTGAGGGTTTTGGGGTTGCAGCAGCACACAGCGCAGCAAAATAGCTTTCTAAGGAGGGTGTTTTACAGGCAGGTAGCTATTTGTTTGTTTGCTTATTTATTTGTTTATTTGTTTGTTTGTCGGGTGGGTCTCCGTGTTTTAGAAGAAACATTTTTTTATTTTTTCTGAGCTTTTTCAACTTTGCTGGGTGCTTCCAGATTACGTGGTTCCTGTTAGAACGAATTGAATGAGATAGAAAGGCAGCCTAATAAAGCTCTAATCGGAGCAAAAGGAAGAATGAATAAATACAGTTTGTCAAAATAAACTAAACTGTTCAAAAATTTATGGACAGAATTGTGAATTACCAAACAATTCCAGAGTTTCAGATACCAATTGATTTGGATGCAAAACCACACTTCATCTGAGGCCGTCTCTGAGGTGTCTTCGCCATTGGGTAAAGGGAAAAGACGTGCGTACTATTTTAATCAACAGCTTTTTTAAATCTTGGAACTAAACGTATTGTTATTTTGTTGCACTACAAAAGACGGCAGGAGAAACCACGAAGATGCATGCATCCAAACGGGGCTCGATTCAGATTCAAAAGTGACCAGCTTCCTCCTACTAAAAAATATTTAAACCTTTAAAACACGCCGAATCATTTGGGAGGAGCAAAAGGAATTAAATGGCAAAGCTTTTTCTAACCCCTCAGTCCTCTCTCCTTCAATTTGTACTCAGCTCGAGCTGTTGAACCAATCAAGGCAAGGAAACACATTTTAGTGGAGGACACTAGCAGCGGCAAGAGCGCATCAGGAACAACAAAAATAAAAAAATTTTGGGGCTTCCTTCGCAAGGTCGCATGCGGACATGCGGCTAAAAACGGGGTTGCAATCATAGGAGTGCTATGAGGTGGAAGACTCGCCCTTGGGTATCTGCTTAAAGAAGGCCTTAAGTGTCGACTAGAAGCGATAAGAATAAAAATACAAATTCCCATTTGCTTTTCCCGCCGGTCTTTCTGAGAAAATTGCTGGCTGAGGAGAGTAAAACGCGAGGGGGATTTGCCAAGCTGAAAGGCAGCTCCGTCTGGGACGCGCAGATTCAATAAAAAGGCAAGGAAATGAGATATAATGATCCTTACATGCATACATAGTCTTTACCATCCCACTTATAAAGTTGTGTAAAACTTAAATAGTTCAATTAGGAATATTAACGTTGATAAAAACAAATAGTTGAATATCGGACATGAGAGGGAATATGCTACAATAATTTCCATGGTATGACCGTTCATCTTTTCTTGCATTTCGTAAAAAATTCTTATTATTGTTCAATTAACAACTTAGTTATTAATTTATCTGCAATATAGAGATACATTCTTGAAAATTTGCATGCAGAAACTTCATCGGTAGCTAGCTGAAGAGAATGAATAAGGAAGCCCCATGTGAGAACCTCTACATGTTAAGGAGGCCTGAAGCACTTCTCCTTCTTTTAAATTATTAAAATAAAAAAATAAAATAAGAACTTGTTTTTGCTCGGCATTTTGATGGCCATTCTGTTGTAGGAACTGCTAGTGGGTTTCAACTGCTTTTGTGGAAAGCATAAACATCAGAAATCGCATTTGATTCTTCACTTAGCGCGTTTGGAGGACTGTCAATACATTAGCAAATTAATAACTGAATTTTCAGAGACGGAGGTCTCGCCATTTGTGCTCAATTCTCATTTTTGTCTTGTTCTCTCGATTAAGGATTGTCTGCCATTAGGGAAGCTTCTTTGTCGGCGTTCAAGAATATTTTCGTCAATTTGCCTGATTTTAAAAATCTCCTTTTGAATTGAATATCCCTCATTTGATTTCTTTTTGAAAAAACACCCCTTTTCTTCTTTTTCCGTTTGGTTCATTGTGATTGTTCCTGTGGTTATCTCCCTTTTTTGCTTTTGGAACAAATGCCTTTTCCCGGATTTATCGCCACTTTTCCTCTTGTGCTTCTGGCCCTGCTTTTTCACGGGGCTGCATGCGTTCACATGCCTTATGAAACAGATGGACTTTTAACAGAAGTGATGGTTACTTCGGACACAAACCATCTAACTTCTTATCCCTCGCTCTCTGCAACCTCTTATCCCCAAAATGCACCACCAGCACAACAGCAGCTTCCTACTCATCCTATTTTTGTGGATGTACAGCAGCTAAGGCCGCAAACACAAGAGATTCCGGGGCTTAAGGGAATGAAGCGCATGGTGATGGGCGCCGCTTTAATGATTATGGCATTTCTCTACTTTTCCCTTTACACATATCCGATCCTGATGCCTACTCATCATAAGTTTTATCAAAAGGTTGTACATTTTGGAGGAGAGCTTATGGGACAACCACAACAATCTCGATTAGAGTACACATTTGATAGGTGAGACGCACTTTTTATCTCTTTGTTATTCTCATCATTTGCACTATTTCCCTCCTTTTTCGGGTGTCTGTACACCTCGCCGTCACTTTGCGGGATTTAATGGATTAGAACGTTGCTGCACTCTTTGTTTGTTCCTTTTGGTTTTTTTGTTGTCTGCAGATATAAAGAGTATGTCAACGAGTATCCTGTTATGGCAGCTGCTGAGCTTGCTGTATTTTTAACTGGCTTTGTGTTTTTCTTTAACGGGCTTTTCACGCTTGGCCGTCCCAGGAAGATAAAGTACATTCCTGTTCCCCAAGAAATGCAGTAATAAACACGGTGGCTGTTCAGGTGTACGTACACCTTTTTTGTATGTTTTTTTACCTGAAAAATAAGAGGTATTTCACAACCCGAATGCCTCCAAAGAAGCCTTGTGAAACAGAACACTTTAGCTTTTTGCCTGACCATTAATTTCTACTTATTCTCATTTCTAGTCTTTTCTTCCTGGTGCTATCCGTGTCCGCAAATCCATATAGTACACATACACTTAAGATCTGCCGCAGGGTGGAGGCTACTACTCCTCTCTCTTTTTCTCTATCCCTCTCTCTCTCTTTATCATCATTTTTTTATTTGGCTATTTAAATGAATAAATTCAATTAAATGCTTTATTTTCGGCGTGATGAGATGCAAAAAGGGAACCGAAGAACAAAGCAGGCGAGGGTGGCTGGCTGCTCGAAGAGATTTGTTGCGTTTAACAGATTCTTATTTTAAAGATCAATTTATTTAATGTCGCCACTATTTCCCAAGTGTTGTTTCTCTCCAAATAGACGTGTGACCCGCAGGAGGCTCGCTGGGGTGTCTGGCCACCCGAACGCTTGCCGTGGTGGTTGCACCACCGCATGGATTGTCACTTCTCATTTTTCTTTCATTCTTCTCAAATAGCGCCAAGAAAAGACAGCGCGGCAGCAAAACAGCCCTGGAGATGCCGCATCTGTCTCTTTTCTATTTTATATGAAACAGGAGACATTTGTGTCTTGCTGCAGCAGCTGCTGCTGCTGCTCTAAATGAGACAAGAAGTGTTCATGTCTTGCTGCAGCTGCTGCACCTGGCGTGCTTCGCACGCCCTTAGGGCCCCCAGCAGCAGCAAGGCCTCATACCGCTGCACATACCTCACAGCAGCGCAACAAACACGGCCATGTCTTTGATTCTGCTGCTGCTGCTGCTTCTGCTGCTGCAGCAAACACAGCCATGTCTTCGATTTTGCTGCTGCTGCTGCTGCTGCTGCAGCAACGGCTAAAAGTGGTATTCCTTACATTCTTATGATATTTTGCGAGGGCGAGAGAGGCAGCAACGAGGATGAGCAGCAGCAAGCACGAGCAGCAGCACAAGACAAAACCAGCGCTTGTTGCTGTTGCTGCTGCAGCAATGCTGCTTCTTATTGTCATGTTGCTTCCCTGAGTGCAGCATCAGAATTTGTCTGTACATACACCCCAATCTGTTTTCGGTGACCCTTAGAGGCATCGAGAACTTGTGATGTACATACAGCCCATTTGCTCCCCTCTGCGTGTCCGCCTGTATAAAAAATAAATGTTTTTCTATGTCTATTTTTAGTAACCTCTGAAGCCCACTGCTGTCTCTTACTTGCTCTAGCTGCTGCTGCTGCAGCGCGAGGGGTTGCAGCAGCTTTGCTGCTGCGTTGCTGCGCTGCAGCAGCAGCTCCATTCCTTCTAGGCCTGCAGCTGCTTGCTGCAACAGCAGCAAATCCTCTTTGCTGCGTTTTTCTAAGAATGCGAGTGCTGCATCTGCACCACCACAACAAACACACAACCAAGCCTCTGTGCTGCAGTTGCTGCTGCTGTTGCTGCTGCTGCTGCAGCTGCTGCTGCTGCTGCAGACTTAGGGTCTACAGCGAGCGTCTTACCGACGCGCCGTGACAAGGCAAAAATAGAGAGCAGACGCGCGAGGGCCTTAGGGCTCAGAGCGTCTCCGAACCTACAAGCATTCCCAACCAAACACGATCTTAGGGTTTATTATAGTTTATTATTAGGGTTTATTACTAGAATTTACTATTAGGGTTTATTATCAGAATTTACTATTAGGGTTTGTCATTAGTGTTTACTATTAGGGTTTATCATAAGTGTTTTGTATTAGGGTTTATTATCAGGGTTTTTATCAGGGTTTGTGGTTAGTGGGTTTAGAGAAGCACCTCTGAAGAAGGTCGTTGTCCTTGGCATCAGGAGACACAAAAAAACAGGGAAGTTCCTCCTGCTGTCTGTACAGCTGCTGGCGGGTCAAACGCAAAAAGGTCAGGCGAGCTCCGCGGCGGAGAAAGCGAGCAGCAGCAGCAGCAGCAGCTGCTGCTGCTGCTGCTGCTGCTCCAGGCCCCCGGCGTTTTTTGAAGGGCTGAGGATTTATGCAGCCGTCGGGAAGAGGAGCATGCCTTAGCCAAAAACAAAATAAATAATAAAGGAGGAAATGGTTTTGGTGCAGAGACTGTGCTGGCTTACGCTTCCTGAGACGCACGAGGTGTCTGTACACCCCAAGGATGTGTCTGTACACCCCAACGAGGTGTCTGTACACTCCAACAAGGTGTCTGTACCCCCCAAGCCACTCTTTTGTGCCTTCTCTTACCTAAAGGCCCACTGCATGCCTGTCAACGCCTTCAGTTCCACAAGCAAATTTTCATAACTCATTGCAGGGCTGCTGCTGCTGCTGCTGCTGCTGGGGTGTACAGACAGCGAAATGCTTAACCCTGGCAACGAAGGAGCTGGGTAATATACCCTAAGGCAGCACAATAACCCCGCCTTATCTACACTGTAAACCCTAAACCCTAAACCATAAAAGAATGTGAGCTGCTTAGTGCTGCCCTTTGAGGGTTTAGGGTTTAGGGTTTGCGGCTCCACTAACCAATCGGCTTGTTCCTGCAGTGCCTTCTGCAGCGCTGAAAGCGATTTTCTAAGAGATTCATTGCTGCGTTTGCTGCTGCTGCTGCTGCTGCTGCTGCTGCTGCTCAACTGCTGCACGGCATCTGCCAGCGCCTGCGTCCTTGGAATAGGCAGCAACGCGGCTTGCTGCTGCTGCTGCTGCTGCTGCTGCTGCATGCTGCGCAGCACCATTTCCTCAAGCGATCCCGATCCCAAGGGAAAAAAACGAGCCAGCGCCTGCAGCAAAACCCGGGAACAAAAACCCTAAACCCTAAACCCTAAACCCTAAACCCTAAAGTTGAAGCCGCAGAGAATCCCTACGCAGCTTATAAACTACTGGTATTATCTCCGAGGGTTTAGCGTCTAGGGTTTAGGGTTTGTGGTTTACTGTGCTATCCTGCAGCAAGGACTGCAGCAGATGCAGCGAATCAGCAGCAACTACTGCTGTTAGCAGCAGCAGAGATGCAGCCACAAAACAGCAAAAGCCAAATGCCCGCCAGCAGCGGCTGCATGCAGCGTGCAGCTTTCCCTGAAGGAGCAGCACACGCCCTAAACCCTAAAACCTAAACCGTAAACCCTAAACCCTAAACCCTAAGGGTGCGTGGTTTACGTCGGATCGGCTGGAGGCGAATAACTTGGCAAGTGCAGCAGCAGC
>NPHX01000057.1:20845-34688 GCA_002271815.1 Eimeria falciformis | reverse complement strand
ACAATGCAAATTCAAACATACGCATTCACATACACCTCAGCAGACAGAAATCTCCCTAATGGTGGATTGAAACTTTCGAAATCTTCAGGGTTTTTTCTCATGCACTTTTTCTGTCCATGATTTTTAACTTGTGGAGTTGAGGGAGCTTTTTTCCGCAGTTTCAGGAGGCTCCTGACTTTTATATCTTTTTGAAAGCGATATAATTCGCATCTGCTGTTTGCCAAGGAATTCCTGCTTCTGTCCACGTTTGTTTTTTGAACAGTGTATCCTTTGATAAACAAATTTTTGGCCTATTTTGCTTCTGGTGACGATGCGTATCTTCGGATTTATCGTGACGCTTCCTCTTTTGCTATTCGTTTTCCTTGGTGGTGCCGCTGGCGATGAACTGGCTGTCGCTCAACACCCCGAGTTAGAGATTGTAGAGCCGGTTGAACCCGCTAGCGAAAAACCTCATCATTTATATCTAAAGGATGTCTACATTAAAACCGCACAGACCCAAGGGATGCCGATGCTCGAGGGACCGAGACGGTTCCTCATCGGTACTCTTATCATGGTTGCCGCACTTCTTTACTTCTCTAAAGTCACTTATCCTAAACTAATGACCTTTCAGCATCAGGTTCGCCAGAAGGTTGTTGAGATTGCGAAACAAACAGCGGGAATGGACGCGGATAACAAAGTTGAATATGCTTTTAAAAGGTGGGATATCCTCTTGCTTTCTGACCTTATCCACCTTTCTGAACTTTTCAGACTTTCTCTGTATTCCGCCATCGTGCACAGAGATAAAATGTTTTGTTTCTTTTCATCATTAAATGGGTAATTGCGGGATGCTGTGTGTTTTTGTTTTGTTTGTTTTGTTTAGATATGTTGAATTCGCCAAGGAACATCCATATATTGTTGCTGGGGAAGTCACTGCGGCCACCGTCGGTCTCATTCTTGCTCTTTCTGGTCTGTTTCAGCTTCTACGGCCAAGAAAGATACTCAAAGTTATGCCTCGCCGCGTTCGACCCTGAACGATTTAGATTTGCTTCATTATTGAATAGAATGGGCTGCAATCATCCGTGGATTTGATCAACAAAGAGGGATGCTTACTGCCTCTTTGCAGTCTGTTTTGTCTTTTACCGGTTGAATTATGGACCAGTGGTGCGCTGTGCATTGCTGCCACAGCTACACAGCTTTGGCCATAGCTGAGAAACTGATCTGTTTGAATAGAACTTTACCGAAAAGATTTTCTAAGCTCGGGATAGAAAAGAGAGCATTCAATAAGGCTACCAGCAGAGTCTTCTGTCGTACCGCTTCTGTTTAAAAATTAGCTCGCTGTTTTTATTTTTCAGAAACGCTGCACCGTATTTGAATGGTTCCATCAGTCCATGTGCTTTTGAAGCTCCGTAGTTGCCCATGATCAGCTGAGTCGTTCGATGATTAAGTTGGCATTTCGAGCACTTCAAAACGAAATCCATCAACCACTTAAAGCATCAGAATAACCGAAACTTGAATGAATAAATGAAGAAGTCGGAAATGAATTGTAAACACAGCACATTGATACCGACTTGGTTGTATTTACCGCACATTTTCTCGCTTAAGAAACCAGTTAAAGATGCTGAATTACCTCATGCCATTGTGGCTTTTAATTCGGGTGTACGGCGAGCAAGTTGTACCGGGATCCTTCGTTCCAGATTGCTGTCAATGTTGTTTACCAGAGTTTAATACGAGTCATTTCTGTTTTTGTAGCAAATACAGCAATCGAACTGTTCATCTAATTCTCTGCTCATTCGGGCAAATAGTGCAAGTTGCACCATAATCCAATGAACTTTTCCGGCATTTTAATTCCAAATTTTGATTTTAAAAGCTAATGTTGTGCCACTGATCTTCTAAATGGAATCTGTCCATGGAAGTGCTTCGAGTTTGCTGTGGTAAGCCAACCGTTGAAGAATTTTTAACGAGACGTGGGTATCCCATCTCCATGGCGTTTCTGCTATGAAATTTCTTTAATTTAAAAAGTGTACTTCGAACAGAATAATGCAATTTTGTGTCGAAAGCAGCCAATCAACCGATCTGCACAGACACCCCACGATTTTCGACCTATTCAATTTTCATCATTCTTGCATTGCAACTGCCACTGGCTTTGGAGGTTTACAGCTGAACTGATGAGGGTTTCGATATTTTTTAAAGTGTTGGTTTGCTAGTGGAAGCTCCTTGCTGGAGAATCTTCTGTTACGCTTTGTACCTCGGCCTTCTCACAGCCCATAAGAACTTCAAACTTGAATTGAACAGAGTGAGGCCTTGGGGGGCAGCTGGAGTAGGGAGGAAAGCAGGGTATTGGTGTTACCAGGAAAAAGCTGATGATCAGGAAGGCATGGCTTAGAGGACAGACATTTTTGGGAAATATAAAGCGGAAACAGTTGTATTTAGGCCTCTGCCTAGAGGCAAAAATGCATTAAGTTCAGATCCTTACTTATGGCCCTTCTAGATAGAGAAGTAAATACACCTGTTCATAATATCTTTATTTTCCAACTTTTTTTGGGTATGGAGAGTAATGAACGTATTGCCATTTAATTGGGAAGTTCCTGTAAGTTTAGTACTTGTGAGAATTTACAAAAGATGCAAAGAAAATGCCCGTGAGCCAATCGAACTTTAAGGGCCAATCCAACCTAACGCAGAAGAGCTCTTAAGGCCACTAACATTCTTTGGGGTGCTGGAGTCATTCATGTTTCGGCCTTTAAACCCTAAACCATAAATTCCAATTTTCTTGGCTTGATTGTACTTGATGCGTTAATTGATCTTTTGTATTTTGAATTTTTTCTTGGTTTTGCACATTTTGGTATTCCTTGAAGTGACCCACACGAGGTTTCGATTAGAAATAACACAAAAAGAATTCATTTTGAACAGTTAAAATTATACAAACTAAACTTCACAATTTATAAAACAAATATTTGTTTGCATGCTTAATAAGCTCGAAGAGGCCGGCAGAGGGGCCCCCCGATGCTGCTCATAGAGGGGGCCCCCGGTCCCCCAAGAAAGGCTCCGCCCTTCCTTCTCCACCCTCATATAATATTAAAAACATTTTCCCGGCGAGATGCTCAAAAGTTCTACAGAAATATACTTTGCTGCGTTTATTGTGCATGCGGCTTGTATCTGAATTTCGACTTTAGGGTTTGTGTTAAGGGTTTAGGGTTTGTGTTAGGGTTTAGGGTTTGTGTTAGGGTTTAGGGTTTAAGGCAATGGCATCGTCGTTTCTAGAAAGACTCACACGGAGAATACAAGAAAAGGAAACGCTTCTTTGCGTGGGCATTGACCCACCCCAAAGCTGCAAAGACATCCGAGGCCTCTCTCAGGATGAGCTCGACTTTCTGCTGGAATCTCTCCTACAAGAATGTTTGAATTTAGTGCAACAAACCGCTCCATATGTTTGCTGCTTCAAGCCCAATGTTGCTTTCTTTGAACAATACGGACCGAGAGGGATGGAGGTGCGTCTGTGCCTAGGGTTTAGGGTTAAGGGTTTAGGGTTAAGGGTTTAGGGTTTAGGGTTTTAGCATATCGATTTGGGATTTTTTGGTTTTCAGGTTTTGCAGAAAGTTTGCCATGAAGTGCCTCGTGATATTCCAATCATCATCGACGCCAAAAGAGCTTCAACAGGCGATGCTGCAGAGGCTTATGCGACAGCTTTCTTCTCGGTTTATAAAGTACGTTTGCATTTCAGAGTAGTTGATAAATATATATATTCCTATGAAATCAACTGCGAGTCAGGTTTTGTATTTTCTGCTGTTTGTATGTTTAGGGAGATTGTATAACCCTTGATCCTTACTTGGGCAAAGGCGCCATTTTGCCGTTTCTTAAAAAACGAGGAAAAGGAGCTTTTGTTGTTTGCCGGAGTTCGAACCCGCGCAGCAATGATGTGCAAGGCTTCAAAGTTTTAGATTCAGAGGGAGAAGCAAAGGAGGGAAGCGAGCTGTACATGCAGGTCGCCAAAATGTGCGACGAAACAAGGCAAGAATTAGGTATGCAAAACTAGGTGTAAATACATCATTATTATTATTCTTCTTATTATTATTATTGATCGTCACTATAATAATAATTATAATAATAATAACAATAACAATAATAATAATAATAATAATAATAATAATACATATATGTAGATACGTACATGTACTTTGCATATAAATATACATGAGTTAATATGCGGATGTATTCATGTAATAATGCATGTATATTTGGAATGTACGTGATTTGCAGAGCCAGCTCTATCATCAGGAGGGGGTTTAGTTGGCCTTGTGGTTGGTGCGACTTACCCAGAAGACATGAAAAAAATTCGCGCTCTCTTCCCACACTTGTGGTTCTTAGCTCCAGGCGTGGGAGCGCAAGGCGGAGATTTGGAGGCGACAATAAATGCCGGTACGGCCAAGTTCAACTTTGTTCATTTTGTTAAAACACAAAAATTATCATTACGCATTAAAATAAAAATCATGTATGTATCTTGTTGTTGAATGAAGAAACATAATGCATTCAGGAAGTATCGGGCAGCAATTCTTGCAAAAGAAAAACATGAAATGTCCTTATTCACATGCATATTGAAATAGGCAAATTCAGGTGTATGTACACTCAATGCGGTGGCCTGCTCTCTGCCATCAGGAATGAGAGCAGACGGCCTGGGCCTCATCGTGAATGTCGGCAGGGCGATTGCGGGCTCCCAGGTAATAATAATAATAATAATAATAATAATAAATAACTGTAGATAACGGTAATAATAAAATGTTTTTTTTGCCACAGAACCCTGGGAAAGCGGCCGCGGAATTTCGGGATCAAATGAAAGAGCTGAGAAGAAAGTTCATGCGCCCTGCCCACTGAGGTGTACAGACACTGCATCCTTTTTCGTGAGTAAAGGGTCCAGGACGGTTCTGTTTCTCTGCCGTGCAGCCTTCCCTCCTTTGCAGTGTACATGCACCACCCATCAGCAAGTCTGCGTTGGTTTGGGGAGTCATGGAGCATTCGCCTGCAAAGTTGTTCTTATATTAACCCCGTCAAAACCGCAAAAATAAACCCTAGAAACGCCCTAAGACTCAGCTACATTTCCTTATTTTGTATTATTATTATTAATTCCAATTCGTCACGAACTCTGAAATGCTTCTGCCGCATGCAAGTCCTGGTGTACGTAGACTAGAAGTTCCCTTATGAAGGCATTCGGTGCTTCTAAAGACACCTACATGCATGCATATCTAGAGTGTACATACACCCCAGTGTGCAGAAACGCCGACTCGAAAACCTAAAGATGCAACAAAACCGCCAGTCCAGGAGGCTCCTTGCAAGGGTCCTCTCCCGCAAAGTGCGGGGAGGCCAGCGGCAGCACAAGGCGCCTCGCCTTTGGTTTTGCTACACACTTGAAAGCCTCAAGGGTTTAGCAAACCCTTACGGGTTTTGTAAACCCTCAAGGGTTTAGAAAACCCTTAAGGGTTTAATCGTATTCACGCCTTAGATGTTGGAGGGGTAAAGGAAGACGCGGACGCGGCCGCCGAAAGACTTGGGAGGAAGGTTCTTGGTGAACTTGGCGCGTACCACGCCGCTGTTGCCATGAGGCCGACATATCTTTCCCCAGATGGTCTGCATGCGAAAACATCATTAAATAAACTCTAAAAACACTTTCTTTTATCCGAAGTAACATTATAAATGCTAATTAATCAAAGTTATCCACGCAAAACAGAAAAAAACACATGTTTCGCTCCTCCCTAAAACAACCGCGACGAAAATACAGTGTACGTACACCTGAACAACGCACCCTGAACTTGCTGCCTTGCTTCAGCGCCTTGGCCTTGTACACATACGCCACACGCTTGCCAAGATAAAAGGCAGTGTCTTTCCTCGTCTTGACATTTTCAAGCTGAAGCAGCGAGCGCGAGGGCGTCTGATTCACCTTGGATCTGTAAACCGCCACAAACCACAAACCACAAACCACCAAAAAGTGCAGCATGCACGCAGAACCCTAGCATGCACCGCTTCCGAACTCTTTAGAAGGCAAACCTCCTCCTCCTCGACGCGCCACAAACCAAAAAAAAAAGGTTTTAATGATGATACGATTCCGATGCAAGGGGGGCTGTTTCTGCGGTACTGCAAGTTTCTATGAAGTTTCCCAGGATTGAGAAAAAAGCAAAAAAATGAAAATGTATTATTTTTCTCACCGCTGGTAGCCTAGAACAGTGCCCCTTACATACAGCCTGACGGGCTGCTTGGTGCCCTTAAGAGAGCGTGTTTTCTTTGCCGCCTCTGCTGCCATTCTCTGAGCCCTAGCAGAGGAATATTTCGAGTTGCTGCAGGCAGAGAGAGCCGCACAGGTGCCTTGAGAAGCAACAAAAACCAGTTGCAAGTTGGCACTCGAGAGAAGAGAAAGGGCATGCGTTATTCAAAGCCCTAAGAGAGAGAGGATATGCTGCTCCGCCCCACTGCATTCAAGCTGTTAACTCGTTTGGGGCTGGGCAAAACGAGCTGCGAAAAGTCGCAGTCTTCGTGGGGTGTTAGCCCTGCGCAGCAGCAGCAGCAGGAGCAGCAGCAGCAGCAGTGGGGCTGGCAAGGCTGCTGTAGGAAGCATGAGAGCATTAGAGTGTGAGGGGTGGTATGTTCTGCGGGGGCGATATAGCGGGCGAGTATATTGTATTTAGAGTGGAGTTAAGGGGTTTTCTTTTTGTTTTTAAAACCTTGTTTTTCTCCTTGTGGCTGTCAGCATGAGCAAGGTGCTAAAGGAAGGGTTGGAGGTGGAGGAGCAGAGGCTGCATCGCATTCGAATCACGCTGACATCGAAGGATCTCAAGTCTATTGAGCGTGGTAAGGGTATTTGAATGCTTTTATTATTTTGGGGGTTTTGCTGATCTTGCTGTAGTTTCTCTCTTTCACTGCCAACAATAAATGCACATGCACAAGAGAGAAGAGAGAGACATTGTGTGAGTTGGCAGAGTTCTTTTCTGCTGGCTTAAATGCCCAGTTTAACTAAATAATAATTGTGGTTGAAGAAACGTTAGCAGGTGAAACCCCTTGCCAGCGGCGCTGCAGAGGGGAGAAGGTTGCTAACACTTTTAGTGTTCTTAACCATCGCGCCTTTGCACTCTTGGCTGCGTCCGAAGCATTCGAGCAGCGTGGGGTGTATGTACAACAGCTCGTGGTGTTTCTCGGCTGTCTACAGCAGACGCACATTCTTGCTGGTTTGTTATTTTCTGCGTTGGACGCGCAGTCTGCTCTGAACTTATCGGCGCTGCAAAACAAAGAAAACTCCAGACCAATGGGCCCGTCCGCCTGCCTGTCAAGACCCTCAGGGTCACCACGAGGAAGTCTCCCTGTGGAGAGGGTAAGGGGAGAGGCAGTGATTTTATTGGGGTGTATGTACACACTGCGCATTCACGGGGTGTGTGTGTGTGTTCATTCTGCGGTGTATGTATGTACACCTGGATTTATGTTTCTCTGTCTGTGTTTTATTATTATTATTATTATTATTTATTATTTTTGTTTTCAGGAACCAACACCTTCGACAGGTTCGAGTTGCGCATCTACAAGCGCCTTATCGATTTGCATTCAGCAAGCGACGTTGTCCGGCAGATAACATCAATTAACATCGACCCTGGTGTTGAGGTGGAAGTCACCGTATCGAACATATAAGCAGCAGACTGGAGGGGGGCGGGTGTTGGCGTGCATTTCGTTGCAGCACCTTTTGAAAACCCAAAACATTGCTTTAACAAATTCGCATACTATTCCCAGCTGCGTCTCTTCGTGTCTGCTACCAGCCAAGAGGCGCTGCTCTTTTCAAGAAATTAAATGCACTTTTAGACTGTCTAGTTAGTATAGTGGCAAGTGGGCCAGTCACCATGGAACTGTCTGTACCCCCGCACTGTTTCTCGATACACCTCAAACCGCGGCACTCTGCCTCTGTACATATATACACCCCAAGTATGTACAGTAGAATTACACTAATATAAGCAGCCTTGGCTGCTCAGTCTACCAAGAAGCAGCAAGGGCGAGAAAGAGTCTCGCCCCGTTCCCCCATGGGCAGCTCAGTACGTATACCCGATCAATTTGGATGTTTTGAAAGAGCCGCTTTTCCAAGCAGCCCGAGAAGACTTCGCAGAGAAGTGCAGCAGCAAAACAGCAGAGCTGCTGCAGCACTCTCTCGGCTCTGTCTGCCTCCTAGCTCCCCTCTACTCTATCGCCTTCTCCCATCAAAAAGAAGAAGCGCGGGAGGCAGTGAGAGAGGAGAACCCTTTAATTATTCAGGAAGTTTCTGCCTGATACCCAGCTAGCTAGCTAGCTAGCTAGCTAGCTAGCTGGCTAGCTTCTTGCACGCTCCCCCCAACGGGGACAGCAGGAGAGGTGGACATACACTGCAGCAATATGCCCGCTCCTAGACCTCCCTTCTCACCTCTGAATGAGATCTCTTGGGGGAGAAAGAAACAGCAACGGGTAACTTGACACTCTATACCAGCATATAACCACTCTGGTAGTGGTTGCACCTACAATCCCCTTTGCATCTGCACAAGAACCTTCTTGCAACTGCACAGACGCGACTATTTCGCCAGCATCATACCTACAAACTCTTCATAGTTGATTTGACCGTCTCCATCGATATCTGCTTCCCTAATCATTTCATCCACTTCCTCATCTGTTAACTTTTCACCTAAATTTGTCATCACATGCCGCAGCTCTGCAGCAGAAATCAGCCCATTACCGTCCCTATCGAAAACCTTAAATGCCTCAATCAACTCCTCTTCAGAATCAGTATCTTTCATCTTTCTTGCCATGAGGGTAAGAAACTCGGGGAAGTCGATTGTGCCTGTGCGACACCGTACGCTGTTAGCACGAACGTTTGGGGTGTACACGTACACCCCAGAGGTTACGGGATAATCATACAAAATCAAACACGTCTACCTTATCATTAGTTTAAATTAAAGGCTCTGCTTACCGTTGCCATCTGCATCCACCTCATTAATCATATCCTGCAGCTCAGCCTCCGTCGGGTTTTGCCCTAGAGAGCGCATGACCGTTCCTAGCTCCTTCGTGGTAATTGCTGCAGACATCAAGCAGTGTACATACACCCCAGCGGCATGCGCGGCAAGATGTAGCACAGCCTTTAACAGAATTAAAATAAAGAAAGCAGCAAATGGAACACTAATCCAAGATGTGCTCCAAAACGCCTCACGCTGCTTGCACAAGCAGCAAATGCGGCTGTCTCCGTGGGGTGTATAGGCAGCTCAAGAGTTAGGGAGATGCAGGAGACAGCCCCAGAAGACTACAATTGTTAAAAGAGCACCAACTCCATATCATGAAAGCTGCACGCGTCCCCAGGCAATCCAGAGGAGCCCGAGAAGACAAAAACCACCCGTCTGCCTCCGAGAGAAGATGCAGAATGCAACTTCATCGGTCAGCGAAGGGAAAGCGGCAATTGGTTAGCATCTGCCAGTAATGCTGGGAAGTGGGGGACTTACTTCCATCTCCATCCTTGTCAAAGAGACTGAAAGCCTCTTTAAACTCTGCAATCTGCTCCTCTGTGAGCTGGTCTGCCATCTCCTCTTTATCCTAGTGTATGTACACTCGGCTGGGGGTGGGGAAACGGCAAGGGCCACGAAGCGCAAGTGGCCAGACACCCCAGGGTTTGAGATTTGAAGCCCTACGAAGAATATTTTGCTGTTTTAAACTTTTAGAATAAATAATGAAACCTCAGAAGCAGCAATTTTCGCGGGATGCACGCATCAGGTGTACACACAGGCGAATGCAGCGGAGCATACACCCCAGAGGGAGCAGCACGTAAGTGGAAATTCTTGGTGCTTAAAATCTAACAGCAAAAGAAAAATTGTGTCTATAATGCAAATTGAACTGCAAAATGCTGTTAATTTCCCAACAGTCGCACCCCCCGCCGACATCACGAAGAAAAGAGCCGTAGCGGCCCTTGTGGTTGTTCTGATGGGCAAGGCGCATACTGCCGCTTTGTTTGGATATTTGTTTTCACTTGATTACTTATACTTAATTTTGTTATTTGGAATGTTTTTTGCGCGTCATTGCTTCAACCATCATTCAAAAATCGTTTTAAGCAGCTCTCTTCTTTCTCTTTGCAAAAGTTTTTGCAGCTAAAAGGTAGAATGTAGCTTCTTACACGATACGGAGTAGTGCTTTGGATATGCGTTTGGAGGGTTTATTGATTTTCTTTGTTCAGCATCGAGAAGGTTTGAAATGCCCTTTTGCTTTTTGTAATAGTTAAACAGGAGAGAGATGCAGCAAGAAGCGCCGATTTCTGCTTCTTCGCATGTCCCTATACAGTCCAACTTATTACAAATGCATGCAGCGGATAGCCGCACCCTGTGGCTGCTGAGGGTTCCCAGAGAGCTTGATAGAGAGAGAGTTTAGTAGTTTTAATTAATTTAAATACAACTCTTTTTCTCTGCTTTTGCTGATGTACAAGAGGCTTTACACGGTCATGTAATTAAACATTCACGCAGTCAAGACACAAAATACCAAATAGTATGCCGCTTAGAGATGCATTTAACTAGGCAGGCATTCGTCGGTGTATTTAGTGACTTGCCGTGGTGCTCATTTGCTGCTGATGCATGTAAAGCAGTAAATCTGCTGCAGCAAAAAGCAAACAGAAACTCTCTGAGAGAAGCAGCAGAAAATAAGAACTATTTCCATGTCGCCGCATGCAGACTGTACAAAACCTTTTTTGTGGATTTTCGTGCAAGTTGCTACCCGTTTTAATGCTCTGACAGACGAGCTGTTGCAGCAGAAGAGAAATAGAAGATGCAGCAAACAACTAGCTAAATCTATCTTTTGCTGCGGATGCCGAAATGTACAAAATGCATGCAAGGCGGGGAAAGGGAAGGCGCACTGTATAGACACCTGAGAATTGCTAGCGATTGTGTTTCATTTTATTTAAATTAATTACCTTTCATCTGCTTCTCTCTGAAAGTTCGTTAGCTCTATTCCTTAAAAGAGAAACAGAATGAATGCATGCAAGTGGCTGCCGTTTAAAAATGATTAAATTTATGTCAGAATGCGCGGCAGAGATTTTGGTGTTATTTGGAGTGTATGGACAGATATGGCTACTGCAGCAGCAAAAACTTCGAATGTCTCCTCTGTGTGTCGATAGGGTTACTGGATTTAATTAATTAATTAAATTAAATAAATAATTAATTAATTAGTGGCAGCATCGCCAACAAAGAGACGCGAGCTGCATGCAACTGTCGGCTTTCATTGGGTCTTGGAACTGAAGTGTCTGCATCTTCTTTAAAAACAGGCTCGCCCTCTTTTGTTCTTTGTGTGTGGGGCCCCCGTCAAATGCAAATTTGCTGGTTTTAGTTGCTTCTTGAGGCTCCGTCTGCGCCCAAGAGAGAAGCATCTCTTGCCTCTCTCAACCCCGCCCTATTGAAAAAGGTGTACATACACCATAAAATGACGGGTTAAAAGAGGAAGGAGAAAGCTGCAAACACTTGGGCTTTTAATTTGGAAATGAATTGGCTCTTCGTGAATGACAGGGGATCCGTAACGCATGCATCCGAGCCTCAAATGATGCATGCAAGAATCAGCCCCAGCCCTCGAGGATGCATACAGCAGCAGCAGCAGCAGCAGCAGGACAACAGCAGCAACGAGTAGTAACAGCCTCAATCTCCAGCAACTACCAGAATGTTTTAAAATCCGTTAGTCAAAGGTTGTTGAGCTGTACAGACAGCAGAAAGAGCGATAGAGAAATGCGTCTTGTGATGCATTCAACAGCAGCAATTGCAGTAGAAAGCACGAACATTCTTTGTGGGTACAAAGTTGTTACCTTGTGATAAAACCTGAAGAAGGTTTAAAACGGGCAAAACGGCCATAGGAGATTAAAGACTAGCATAAGAACAATTTGTGTGCCTCGGTATTAGCGGTCTCTTTGTTGTTATTAATAGTGAACCGAAAAAAAGGGGAAAGAAAACAAAATCAGACAGAGTTTTGTTTACTAATTCGAATCTAATGAGCATTTGAAACATCCTTAACTTACGCTGAGGTGTACAGACACTTGCACCTTTCTTTCTCTCTCCGTGCACTTAACCAAAAACACGAAACTGACCATTAAATATAAAAATTCATGAACCAAAACGTTTTTAAAATTAATTCAATTGTATTATTATATTATATTTTAAGTTTAAGTTAAAAAAGCACAAAGTTTCTTCATGAATTGCAGCCCTGTTCCCCGCTTGCATGCTCGACAGACGAAAACCCCCAAGGCTCCCACCGCCCCTCTTTTCTCCCTCTGTCCCCTTCCTTTGTCTGAGTTATTATTCTATTATATTAAATTTGGTATTAAGATTGGTTTTTCATCCATAGAAGATGGTTGCTCATGCACACGGAGGTTGCTGCGGCGATCCTCACTGCGGCGAGGCAACCCTCCTGCAAGCTCCAGAAGACAAGAGCCCCCCTCATGCAGCTGGCACTGAGCTTGACGTGTCGGGCGATGGCGGGGTGAAGAAACACGTGCTTGTTGAGGGCACGGGCAGCAGGTGAGCAGGAGAAGTAAACCCTAAACCCTAAACCCTAAACCCTAAACCCTTGCAGCATCAACTGTGTATTTCGGGTTAATTCGAAAACCGCACATTGAGAAAAGAGACAGAATTATGATGAGGGTTTGCATTTCATAGGAAAGGAAGCTCCTTAGTAGCAGGGAGAGTTTTTAAGACCCTAAAAGTTGGTATCGACGTTGAGGTCGAGTGTCACACACGGCATCCATCCCACAGAGTTTGTCGTTGCCAACTGCTCCACTGGACGCGTGCCAGTCGAATGCGGGTGACATGCTCTGCAGGCCTCCCCGGGGCTACGAGGTGGAGGTACACTACGTGGGGAAGCTCGAAGACGGGACCCAATTCGATTCCTCAAGTAAACCCTAAACACTAAACCCTAAACCCTCAATGCAGACTCGCTTTGCAATAGTTTATTCGGAAATGTTGTTGATGTTCGGCCGTTTCTCCACGTCCCCAGAGTGCTACACTAACTCCCGCATGCAATATTGAGGGTTTAGGGTTTAGGGTTTAGGGTTTAGGGTTTGGGTCCTGCGTGTTCAGGGGATAGAGATACAACCTTTCGGTTCGTGTTGGGGGAGGGGCAAGTTATCAAGGGGTGGGATCTTGGCGTTGCTACTATGACCATTGGAGAGAAGAGCATGCTCGTAAGGGTTTAGGGTTTAGGGTTTAGGGTTTAGGGTTTGTTATTTTTGAAGTTCGTGTCATTGTGCACGTGTGCATGCACTTGTTATTTCCGGTGTACAGACAGTTCAGTCCAAGTATGGCTACGGAGAGGCAGGGGCTGGCTCTTCTATTCCTCCGAACGCAACCCTCAAGGCAAGTAAACAAACAAATAAATTTATGCAAATAAATAAAATCAAACAAACAATTTTTTTTCCACGAATTGCCAAGCTCCGCAACCCTTGCACATCGTCGGATTAACGCTTCTCGAGGGCTGGGTTAGAGGGAACGTAACGGAGACAAAGCAGGAGCCTAATCTGGGGTTTAGGGTTTACTTTAGGGTTTAGGGTTTAGGGTTTAGGGTTTAGGGGTTAGGGTTTGGGTTTAGGGTTTAGGGTTTTAGGGTTTAGGGTTTAGGGTTTAGGGTGTACAGTCAAACCCTGACAAGACTTTGACACTCCGTGTGCTTTTCAGTGTAGGGTTTAGGGTTTAGGGTTTAGGGTTTAGGGTTTAGGGTTTAGAGTTAGGGTTTAGGGTTTAGGGTTTAGGGTTTAGGGTTTAGGGTTTTAGGTTCATGGCCTAGGGTTTGGGGTTTTGTGAACAGTTGCTACTTGAAGACTGGCGAGTTCGCCCAGGCCATTGACGAGGCATCGCAGGCCCTGAAGCTCGAC
>NPHX01000054.1:79373-109595 GCA_002271815.1 Eimeria falciformis | reverse complement strand
AACGGACACCCAGACTACTACGGCTAGCCGTTTTTGTTTCCAGTACTCCGAGCCCTGATGCAGATCCTCGCTTACTGCACCTCTAAAATACCGCTATGCCTTTACTAGCAAACGCACTTTCTGAAGTAAGCAGACAACCTATCTTCATTTAGCTTCAAATGCCTGAAAACCCTCTGATATAAGACACTAGCGTATATGGGAATCACGCGGAACAAAGCCCACCAGTTTGCACAAGTTACCTTAATAACCACTTCCCCCACTTAACCCCAGCTGTTGCTGTGTCTGTAGAGAGCATTGAACTTCCTTCTCATCTCCACCAAAAACGACATTCGAAACTTTACAGCCAACGACACTACGCCAACCACCGCCCAATTCTGTGTTGTCACGCCCACAGTGAAAGGCTTGCTGAAGTCTGTAGAGCCACCTCACTGTTTGCACCTCATCACACACAACCGACCACATACCAATTCTCCACAGTACAACATTCTTACAGAAAACTTATCAACGCAGTACCCAGACTACTACGGAAAAGTATTTTCTTATCCAGCACTCAGTGTCACGAAGCACTTCATCACGTACTCCATTATAAAAATAGCACTACGCCTTCAGAAGCAAACATACTTCCTGAAATCCGTAGAAAAAGTACATTCACATGGCTGCAGGTGTCTGGAATGCCCACAATCCATGACACTACTCTACAGGGGGAAGCACATGGAACAGTAAACCAACGCACATCTGCTCGCATAGATTATCTCCATAACCCAATCCCGCATTCAACTCTAGCTGTGGCTGTGGCTGTAAACGGGAGTGACTGTTCTTCCCATCTTTGCACGAAACGGCACACGGGCCTTAACAACCAGCATCTGTGAACTAACGACCCCTTCGTTTCAGTCATGTTGCATAAGCCTCCATGCATCATTTCTCCAAACCAAAACCATCTCAACAACAAACCCGCAACACACCCAAACTACTATAGCAAGCCACTATCGTCGTGGCCTGAAAGTAGCTCCCGATGTATCCACCAATAAAATAACGCTCCGCCTTCAGCAGCAAACGCACTCTCTGAAGTAGGCAACGAAACTACATTCACATTAACACTAAGTGCTTGAATTGCTCCCCAATCTATGACACTAGCGTACATGGGAAGGAAGCTAAACAAACCCGGCCTACACCAGTGTGCACAGGTTACCTCAAAAACCCAATTCCCCACTCAACTCCAGCAGTTGCTCCTTGTAGACGGCAGTAATCGTTCTCCCCATCTCCGCACAACACATCACACGAACCATGACAACCAGCATCTCTGCACCCTTTAACCCTCGCATTCTCTGCTTTCGTCCCCGCAGTGACTAGGTTAACCGAGATTATTGGAGCCTCCCCGCCGTTTCAACCGCATCACACACAAATCACCATGTACTGTTTCTCTACATTACAACATTCTTACAGCAAGCCCGTCAAGAAGGGGCCCAGACTACTACGGAAGAGCATTTCCTTATCCATTGCTCGTAACCAGTACATCAAGTACCCCAACGCCAAAAAAACGCTGGGTCTTTACCAGAAAACGCGCTCTCTGAAGTCGGCAGACAAACTGAATTCACATAGCTCCAAGTTCCTCCAAGACCTATCAACTCACGACACTAGCTTAGATGCGAACCAAGACAAACAATAAGCCAACTTAAACCAGTTAGAAAAGCTTACCGCAGTAACCCAGTTTTATAGCTCAACTCCAACTGTCGCTTTTCCTGAACAGCGGAGAGACCGTTCATTCCATCTCCGCATAAAACGTCACATGAATCATAACCAGCGTCTCTACGACAACCACCCTTTCTCATTCTGCGCCGGCACCGCCGCTTTGAATAGATTAACTCAAGTCGTTCGAGCCTCCCCGCCGTTTCGACCTCATTACACAGAAGCCGTCATGCACCAATTATCCAGGCTAATAGATTCCGACAACAAAGTGGCACCCCGAGTGCATAACGCACTGGCCCTGTGATAACATTGCTGTCCATACAACACCCATCACCACGCCCCGTCCATGACTCCATCGCAATTCTCTCACCCTCACAGACGTCAACCCAAAACCAGCGAAATATGCCATGCAAACCCTTGCCTCCAACAATGGCAGCCGCACAGTGAGGGAGCACCCCAAAGTACAGCCACTGTACCTTTAAGCGGCGTGAGGCTGTGCTATGTAGAAACCAACACTTTATTCTCTGTCGGTCTTGCCTATAAAAATGCGCAAACAAACAGGTTAAGTCACTGCAGGTGCATTTCGCCCTTAGTGAAACTCACATGTTTGGGTCTGTATATTGCGTGTAATGTAAAGGCCAGTAGCACTGCAAGGAGGGCAAGAGCCATAATAGCATTTGCGCGCCTGCTATGTGAGGGAATTTGTATTTCAGTGTTGTCCAGTTGTACCTCATGCATGTCCAGAGAATGGCTCCCGACAACGCCCACATTATCTTCCTCAACGCTTTGTTCCAGCTCCACAGACAGATTTACCATCCCATTAACCAGGGAAATGGGGAAAAAAGAGACCAAAATATATAGTACCTTCATATTCAAAGCCTATTTGGATTCGCTCGTGGACAAAAGTGCGTAATACGGGAGGGGAACAATTTTCTCCGGAACAGTAAGCTCGAAATTGTTTTTAAATGTGAAACAGAAAAATACTAATTCGGATGCAGGCAGTGGAACCGTACAGGCTACGCTCCGATTGAATGTGATCCAACTGCTCCCTGGTTTCTTTTACTTATCTCCCTCTGCTCTTCCTCACAGATTTAAAATCTCTAACCTTTTTATTTCAAACAAAATTGCCTTGCCAGCTGTTCGTGTTTATCTTCTAACACAGAAAGGTCGCCTTTGGGTGGCCCAGTTCGATTAGCTGTAGGAGGCGTTCACCGTCCTAATACATGCATTTATATTTGTATTGCGCTGCATCATCTAGAGAAAATAATGCTGGGAATAAAAAATAAACTAGCAGAGAGAGAGAGCACAAAAAAAAGTAATTATCGCTGTAACCATAGAACCAATGGACAGTAAGGGTGCGAATAATTTTGATGTCGTTGGCCGAGGTTTGAGTTTTTCCGTTTTCCGTAGCTCGGAACCTGCAGATTACGACTGGGGTAACCTGGTGAAGGCGCAGGGTAGATAGGCTCCATATTTGGATGGTCTTGTTGTGTTCAGTGCTTTTGTGGATTGCGTATCACCGCCATTCCTCAGCTCCCACCAGCATTTGCTGCATATGGCAACGCTAAGGTACGTAGGTCTTCGTGTCGTCACGGTGGTCGCTTAATTTCGAAGGAGGTGACATCTGACTTGCCCTTATCATATTGTGTTTCAAGGGAATGATGTGCGTCCTATATTATACAGGTGCTGACTGAGCAACTGACTACTCAAGCTTCAAACTCGATCTTATTCGCTCACCCGACCTTGCAATCCAGTACACTTAGATCACACAGATTACGACTATGGTAGTCAAGTGAACAAGCACGACAGTGTACGACACTTGTGGACCGATCTGTTCCGTAGTGCGTGACTTCGGTTATGATTCAGTCAGTGCATTTTACGAGGATGAATAACAAAAGTTGCAAATGCAGTCAGAGGGCTACGCTTGAACGTGCAATAACAAATGGTAGTGCCTAACTCGGTCAGTGGCAGTCTTTGTCAGCAAATGGCATTCCACATCCCTGGAAGCAACTGCATACTTGCAGCACCCGTTCTTTCTGCAGGAACTTTTCCCATCCTTCTGTTTATACACGTCACGAGATGAGCTTGGGGACGCAAGGGTACTAGGCGAGCAGTTACATTCAGGGAAATTGTGTGCCGTATCTGGAGATTCATAGAGACAGAATCGGGGTTTTGAAGGTTGCGCAGCTTTTTGGTATATAAGGGAGAGCAATAGCGCACCACCAATAGCGGGCGAACCAGAGGACCGCTACGGTGGCGCAAGTATAATATGGTTGATATGTTCCTGTGTCGCCATGATGATTGCTGTAGTTGGAGGGAGGCTCGCATTCGACTAGCTTTTATAGCATTCCGTTTCAGAAGGGTGGCTTCCGTTCTTTATTTTGCTGTTGAGCAGCTGAGTGACCAGTTGAGCAAGCAAGCATGAGATGTAAGCCTGTTTCTTGTCCCAAGCTTTTCAGTTACTGCTGCTACAACTACTGTAACCACGGCAACAAGAACGGCCGTATACGAAGCTAGTCGAGAGATCTATTCCATAGTGCGTGATTCCTGTTCTGGTTCAGTTTGTGGGTTTCAGGAGGATGAAAAGGCAAAGGCAGTCGTACGCAAAAGATAATGTCGTGCTTGGACGCACAAGAACAGATGGTAATGTCGAAATCCGTCCGTCTCAGGCATTTTTGACCAACGGTATTGTAAATTCCTAACCGCAAAGGCATAATTGCAGCATGCGTTTGTCCCGTAGGCCCGTTTGCATCCTTGTGTTTATGGATGCCACGAAATTGAGTTAGCAGTGGAAGCGTAGTCGGCAGATTACAAAGATATTCTCTGCTGCCTGTTGAGATGTATAGAAGCATCATCATGGCGTTTATGCGTTGTGTAGCTCTTTCGGTATATGGAAAGGAATAGCGCACTGGTTATAAGGAAAGAATAAACTGACGGCGAGGATGGACGCATGTACAGTAATGTTTTTGATATGTTTCTATGTCGGTATGACAAATCCGACATTTGGAGTGAGATTCCATCTGACTCAGATTATCACATTCCGTTTCAAGGGGATGGCATCCGTCTTCTATTCTGCAACTACAATGCTGGTTGACCAATTGGACACCCAAGCATAGGACCCGATCTTGTTCGTTGGCCAGCTTTTTAATTAAATACATATGCTTCCTAGCGCATTCCTATTACTGCAGTCAAACGAACAAGCATGGTGGCATAGAAAACTCACGGATCGATTTGTTCCATAGCGGGTGACTTCTGTTCGGGTTTAGTTTGTCCGTTTCTGGAGTGTGAATACCCGAAGGCGGTTCCGGCCACAGCACAACGTTGTGATTTGACGCACAAGCACAGGTGATGGTGCCCAGTTCTGTCCTTGTGAGGCATTGTTGCAACCTGGACCCCGGGCTATATTCCTTTACGAAAAAGAACGCTCAACAATAATCCCCTGCCTAAGCATTATCGCGGGATGGGGAATGCGAATAAGCCGCACCTCTCAATCTCTCACATGATGGGGTAGGCAAAGACTGCTCCTCAGAACTTTTTCGCCCATGGTGGAGGTTCTCTGACCACGAGTGCTCGGCCTCTCCAAGTCGCGAAAGGCTCGGAGCTCCTCAACAACAATAGAACATTTAAAAACGATTTTCCTATTTCGTAAATCTGGGTGTACACACACGTAACAGTTCCTCCTCTCAAGCGTAGACACTACTCTTCACATTCCCATACAGTCCCTGCCCACACAGCTCGGGGTGAACAAGACACTTGAAATAGCATGATCAACTTCACAAACGCTTCTAAATACGCAATTGTACAGCGTGGGTTAAGATCAGAACCTTATTACATCAAAATTCAGTCTAAAAGTTCTGTCTGGCACCTGAGGTCAAGTCCCCACACGTGGCCTCGATCTCGCACCCAGGCTTTAAGGCCTTGGTCAACGAAGAAAGTGTAATGCCCTTGGCCAATAATGCTTGCCACTGACGGAGCTTGGCACTGCGATTTGCCCTTGTGTGTCCAAGTGTGACGCTGCCCTATTTTTGCATCTGCCTTTGGCTATTAACGCGATAAAACGCACGAACTGAAGCAGAACAGAAGTCACGCTCTACCAAACAGATCGGCCCACCAGTGTCGTATGCCGCCGTGCTTGTTGGCGTGGCCACTATAGTCATATTCTGCCGGGACCGAGCTAGACTAAATCGAAAAACATACGGACAACGAACGAAATCTCTTCTCATGTTTTGGGTGTTCAAAGTGTCAGACAGCAGCAGAATGAAAGACGGATGTCATCCTCTTGAAACGGATTGCGATAAACCCGAGTCGGATGGAATCCATTCCAAATACAGAAATTGCCTTATATTCTTGAGTCATCAAACCCATTTCGTGGCATCAATAGATACAAGGGCAGGAAAAGACGGACAAGACAAACACACGCAGCATGTATGCCTTTGTGGCAGGAATGCGCAGCAATACTTTTGGCCAACAATGGTGAGGCCCGGCACGAACTACCATTTGTTTTTGTGCGCCGAAGCGACGTTGTTTTCTGCCTAGCGCCTCCGGCTATTTATCCACCAGACACGCACACGCTGAACAAGGACGAAAGTCATGTGCTATACAGAAAATATCGATCCACGAGTGCCGTGTAGCGCCTTGCTCGTTCGCATCGCTACCGTAGTCGTAATCTACTGGAAGCCGGCTATACTAAAGCAAAATAGTGGGTCAAAGAAGGAGATCGCGTTTACGCTTTAGTGTCTAGTTCTTGAGCAGCGCAGCTGCAGAATAGAAGACGGATACCATCCCCTTGAAACGGAATGACGTGAAACCGAATGGGATGGAAGCCTACTCCGAATACAGCAAACACCATGACGACACTTACACACTTGAAAATAATTACTATACTTGCAGTTACCCTATCCGTCCGCTAATTTAAGCTCTAGAAGGAGTGCGCGATTGCCCACCCTATACCGAACAGCTGAGCGACGGGGAAAAACCCGAATACAGTCTTTACGCATCTCAACAGACACTATATACACTCTTTTCCAATACCTTTTCGTCACCAAACTCTTTGTGCCACATCCAAAAACGAAAGGATAGGAAAATGCCTACAGGACAAAAGGATGCAGCTATTAGGCCTTTGCGGCCAGGAATGTGCATTGCCGTTGGGCAACAATGCCTAGGACAGAGTGCGCTCGGCACGATGAGCTGTCCTTCTGCGTTCAAACGCAACGTTTTCCTCTGCTTGCAACCGCCTTTTGTTGATCATGCTCTAGGAACGTACTTGGCTGAAGCAGAACAGGATGCACTATAGAACACTGCCAAGAGACAAACACTGCCAGTAAACAAACACTGCGAATAGACAGACACTGGGAGAGCGCAGAAGACTGACAAGAGACACACACTCGGAGAATACAGGCACTGCAAGGTAACAGACCCTGACAGCAGGCAGATGCTGCGAGGAGACAGACACTGCGAGGCGACAGACACTGCGAGGAGACAGACACTGCGAGGCGACAGCCACTGCGAGGCGACAGACACTGCAAGGCGACAGACACTGCAAGGCGACAGATACTGCGAGGGGACAGACACTGCGAGAAGGCAGACAGTGCGAAGACACGGACGCAACGAGGAGACAAACGCTGGAAAGGGGCAGAGACTGGGAGTAAAAAGACACTGAGGAGATAGACGCTGCGAGGAGACAGACAAGGCAAGGAGAGAGACACTGCGAGCAGACAGACGCTGCAAGAAGACAAACACTCCGAAGGGACACCCTCTGCGAAAAAACAAAGACTGCGAGGAGACAGACACTGTGAAGTGACAGACACTGCGAGGACACAGACACTGCAAGAGGACAGACACTGCGAGGATGCAGACGTTACGACCTGACAAACACTGCGAAGCGCCAGCCGCTGCGACAAGACAGCCGCGGGGAGTAAACAGACACTGCGAAGAGAGAGACGCTGGAAGGAGACAGACAGTGCGAAGGGACAGATATTGCGAAGACAGACACTGGGAAGAAACAGAGACTACGAGGAGACAGACGCTGCGAGGAGACAGACACTAAAAGCACACAGACACTGCGAGAAGACAAACACTGCCAGTAAACAGACCCTGCGGGCAGAGAGACGCTAAAAGGAGATAGAAACTAGGAAGTGAAAACAGATCGATCCACTAGTGTTGTATGCCGCGGTGCTCCTTTTGCGTGGCTGATGTAGTCGCTCTCTGCTGGAACACAGGTATACTAATTCAAAACTTTGGGCCAACGAACAAGATCAGTCCTTATGGTTGGATGTTGAATTGCTCAGCTCGCAGCTGCAAAATAGAGGACGGATACAATCACCTTGAAACGGATTGGAATGAAACCGAGTGGGGTGCAACCCCATTCCAAATACAGTATTCGTAATCTGTTAGGACGCAGCTGTAATAAAACAGATAATCCGGCCAACAGGAAAAGTCGTCTCGTGCTTGGGTTTTCAGTTGCTCAGTCAGCAGCTGCAGAATAGCTCAGCCAGCGATATAGAAATAGCCTTTCACAACAGACACAGCACCAAGCTTTCCATTAAAAACAGCATGACCACAATGTTCCCTAATCCCAAAACTATTATACGGCCACAGCTAACCAGCTCCCACATTAGGCTAACTCTGCCAGCAACAGTACACGGACCCAATCCAAACAACAAGGCGCGAACACCTTCAACAAGCAGCCACATCCTGCCCACCCTGTACTGTCTCATCACCCACTCAGATCAAAGCTACTGCACAGCACGAGTGAAATACGATGCATACGTAGCCTGCAAATGACACGCACTCAATCCTATCATTAACACGTACGCAGACGCAGCAGGTATAAACCTGCCTCTCAGAATCTGGGTGTCTCCTGGCCTCAGTCCTCATCATACAAACAATGCCGCAGTTCCTTCCGCTCAATACCGCCCTTGTGTCTCCGTGGAAACAAGCCAACGTCCTGTTCTACCGTTCAGTCCGATGTTCCCACACAACTGCCCTGACAAACGCTCTCAGCCAGCCGCTTCAGTAAGCCACTGCATTATACACAGCAACAACTTCAGACAAAAACACAGCTCGGCAGTTCTATCAGCCCAACGACGTCCAATGGATCCCCAGCCTCCCGCCTGCACCTGCCCTCCACAGTCCAACGCCCACCACCAATACACTTTCTGATGCAAAACAGATGCCACGTCCTCCCCACCGTGTCCTGTCTCATGCCCCCGTCAAATCAAATCCACTGGTCAGCGCGAGCGCTGCCATCGCTTTTGTTTGTTCAGGCTTATATTTCCTGTGTAATGCCGTATTTCCTGGATTTTGGAAATACGTCGAGTGCCCCTATGCATCCGAAACGCCATCACTCCGTCTTACCGCTGGCATAGACCCGTCAGACTGATCTCATACAACACCTACTACGAAACTTTGAAACGCACTGGCCCCCCGCTCGCTGTACCAAGCAAAGCGATTCATGCTGCCACGCTGGTTCCCCATGGGAGACGACAGTTCCTGCAGAGCAGGTTTTGCCAACCTTCCCTCTATTTCCTCCACACATCTGCTATTCATAAGCACATCATTAAGTTTTGACGAACGATCAACGTGGTGCCACATCCTTTGTAACGAGAAGGGTGCAATTTTTCTCAAGCGTTTAAAAACCACCTGGCGTTACCCACCAAAATATCCCATATACAAATCATTTCATCGCCCATACAAGACAAGGGCACAAAAACAAGAAAACAGAGAAATCCGTATCAACGCCTTACCATAATTTGCCCGGACACTGTGCTGGAGCATCAGATCTTTCCTTGTTGTGGATCCGAAGACCAAGGGTTGAGTGTGGGCTGTAAGAACCCACAAAGCCCGTGTAGAGTTTGACAATAACAATAATGTGAACTTTGAAAGCCAGTTCATAACTCACGTTTACGTTCGTTTGGTGGCGTTCCAGTTTAGAAATCTTGCCGTATGCCCATGTGCCATGCTGGGGGCTCAGAGTACCTATAGTACACGATCCAGGCAAATTCAGATTGCTGGCGGAGCGACTTACGCAAGAAACAAACGCAAAGGCCGCACTGAGGAGATCTGCTGACATCTGCAGCAGCTCCGTCAAATTCTCTGACGTTCAGAAAAGTAAGCTGTAGCCACTGTTATAGACCGTAGCGCATGAGACTCCCACGTTTGTCATTGGAGAGGAGATCACCCCAGCCCATAGCTGGTTTGCGACTGAACTCTTTGGATGGAGGTCACAACTCACTCTGCAGGGACCGAAAACGTCTGTGCGATCTTCTGAATGCCTTCCATCCCCGGTAGTAAACGTTGAGACAAGAGCTGTGAAGCACTGTAGGACCAGGTATACAATGGTCAAGGCTGCTGTGAATGCGATGAGAGACAGAATCGCATCGTGTTGTGTGCCACACATCCAGCCTGGCTGCATTACAGCTGCATTCAGTTTACTTGTGCTGGTTCCATGATGCACTGGGTTTCCCCCATAATCAGTGGGGAACCCATCATTAGAAATGAAGCAGTCAGCGGTCAAGAAAGGAAGTCCTTACATGTTAACTTTTCCCTGTATCTCTTTTAGATCCCTGAGGCGACGCCGGTCTCTAATACAGCGTATTCGAGAGGGTTATCATATGTGGCTAGCCAGAAAAGTTCCCTCGAGATAGCTCTTGTGGGAGTCCAATAGTGCCCCTTCCTTTCTTTTCTCTTCTTTTTCATCCCTGACATGGGTTTTGGGGCTTCAGCAGCATGTCGGAGCAGCGCAGTAGTGCGTCTGTGTCTTTGTCAGCTAGCCGTGTGTGTGCTTTCCTTTCTTGGGTCTGGTCAACTCAGCAAAAGATTATCCGTACCTGGTTTTAGCTATAGGACTCTACTGAGGTCGTCCAGATTACTTTGACCATTCAGCTCACAGGCCTTTCACTAGTGTGCAATCAACAAATAAACACCAACAGCCATATAAGGGGTATAGCAGTATCTACAATTAAACTCAACCCCAACAAACAACATGACATTCATAGAATAGAAGATGAAGCTTGGGATTCAGCGTTACAGCAGTGTCCCGAGTGTAGCTTAGCCTAGAAGCACGAATAGCAGACCAACCCAACCGTCGTCGAGGGCCTAAGGCGATTTAAACTCAATAACCGCATATTGTGCATTTATTTACAATGCGTCTGGCTTACTTGAGTACCCTAATTTCCCCTATTTCGTCGTCATGTCCTCTAATGCATCATGACCTTCTAACAACTGGCGACATGGGTATCCGTATGCCTATAAAGAAAGCATACATATGTTTGCATATAGAACAGGCACCTTCGTTGCATATTCTTTTTATTCGTTGCAGGCTTGTATCCTTCTGGACAAACGGCAACATGAGCACAGATGGATCGCTCACTCCTTACCTTCTCGGGTGTGGACGAAGCTTCATCTCAGACTGAGTTGAGTTAGGACAGACCAAATGTGGCTACAATGCGTTCAGTGTTCATCCCTTGGAGAAGATGCAAAACGCTTAGAACGATTGCTTAGATCATGATGACTAGCATTTATCGACAAAAGTTCTAGCCTCAGGTGTTTAGACCAAGCAAGTGGATACAAAGCACCAAACTGCTTGAAATCAGACGGTCTATATGCAAAGCAGCTGTAATTTGAGGCGCCCTCTCGTTCTATGCGTCGGGCTCACGCTTTCTGGTAAGCTTCCGACTTTCTTGTCGCTGGTAAAACCAGAATTTATTAGCGACAAGAAAGTCGGATGCAAACTAGTGCAATACAGAATCTATAGCCTGACAGAAGAGGCGTCAGGAACACATAAAGGAAGCACACTATTCGTCACCAACATTCAAAACATTCCCGTCAGATATGTTGGCGCTGCAGCTACTCGTCTCGCCGTTTGATGCTGCTCTGTTCAAGCTATTCGAAGCCATCGAGTCTTGTGCAGTGAAGATATTGCCGAAACCACCAGCCTGACGCGATGCTGCAAATGCTGCTATCTTTTCGGATACGTCCGTTTCTGCGGGCGTTGGAATGCACATAAAACTTGGGAAGGACAGTCCTGATTGATTAGCCCTGCATATTTGCTCGGAGCGGAGCGCAGTGGAGTCTCCAAGCACTCCCTGCCCTCCTTCTGCTTTCGCAAGCCTCTTTTCAGAACCTGGAACACGTGATGCTTGTGAACCGCACTCAGAAATGCTTTTACCTGCCATATCATTTGGTGATGGTGCTGCTGAATCGGCAGTTGCCAACTGCGGAAATTTGCTTCTTGTAGTTGCTCCTGCTGAAGCTGCCGAAAGAGCGTTCAATTCCGTCGGTGTAGCAAATGCGCGACAGATGTCTGAAGCGGTGGCGTCATGTACTCTTCGAAAGCCAGCAGTTCTAGTCTGCTTCCCTGAGGTTACTGTCCTCTGCCTCCAGGAATCTTCCTTCGCAGAAACCCGTTCGCTGGTCTTCAACGCAGCTGCAAGTCTCGGCTTTTGGGACCTAAGTGCAGCTGCTGATTGAATAGAACTATCAAAATGCCCCTGTTGTTGAGGCGCAAAAGTGGATGTAATTGTGTTCCACCTTCGAGCCGTGGCTACAGTCCCTTTGCCCTGCCACTGACGGTTTAAAGACTCCTTGCTCCCGGGCGCTTGTGAGGCACTTGTGCTGCTGCTGACGCTTGTGCCGCTGCGGTTTGTGGGATTACTAAGGATCAGTCGTGTTGTTAGCTCTCGGTTGTGGCCGTTACAAAAAAGTTGTGTGGGAGAGCCCTGGCGAGTTGGACAGGGGATGCCGCTGCCGTTCAAGCTTTTTGATTCGTGATTTGCCAAGTGCTGTTGCTGCTCCAAAACAGAAGTTTCGACTAAAGCGGGATTATGAACACTACATGGTTTTGTCATTGTCCGTGTTGCTGGAGCGCCATCCTCAGCACCTTTCAGGACCTCCTGAGCAGCAGCCGCGGCCGTAGCTGCTATTGCTGCGGTTTTCGCAAGAATTACTGAACACGACGCTGCTTCACAATCCGCTGACGGCAAAAACGGAGTTGCCACAATCTTAGGATTTGCCTAAACCACATAAAACCACAAGGACCACTTCACGATAAAGGAAGCCATACCATCAAAGCGCGACTGGTTCAGTTCTGCTTTGTGTAAAACAGATCTTGCTGAAACGCGGCTCACTGTTTTATCTTGGGCCTGCCGAGCCCGTTGTGAATGCAAAGAGCCGTGATCCACGGTGAGGCCGTTGCCTCTGTCCTTGTTGACGAGCCCACACCTATAGCGCACCACCTCACAACCTGACCGCTGAGCACCTAAACCAGCAAAAATAGGCCTGACCGAGTCCCTAGATCATCCTGAACTTTCTCTTTGGAGGGAGTGTCCTTTCTATAAGGTGGATAGGACACATTCGTATATAGAACAAAAACGAGGACTGTGCAACCCACCAAGTGTCTTTAATAAGGCCCACAGCGGCGTGAACAGACTCGACGAGCTGCCATGCTATTTCCAGACATGGTTCAGCGCCAGTTGAGCCGTCGCCAGGGCTGCTACCTGCTTTGGCCGGTGGAAGTGCAAGTGACTTTGTAAAAGCGGGGAGTTCTGCACGCACGGCTTCAGAGGAGGTAGCAGAAGTAGATGTGGGCTGGGGTGACTCCGATGATCTTGCTTCACACACAGCATTCTCCTGCATCTCGCGGGCGTGGTGCTGGTTTTTGAACTGCTCGCGGATTTGTTTGGCGAGATCGGCGACATCATGTTGCATTAGATTTAACGAGTCGCAATAAACATCAGCTGCAGCACAGCAAGTCGCAGTCCCGAGTGAAGGTAGCGTGCATCGGAGGTCATGCCCAGGGAGTACAATGACCCGTGTACTGAGCGGTGCAACACCGAATTCCGGTGCAAAGTTCTAGTAATTCCATACGCACCGATGACCATCGCATCTTCCAGCAGCTCCGAATCCAAAGCCTTGTTCTTCTGAAAACACATATAGACACTAGTTTCGGGGCGTTCCACTATAATGAACAAACAGTCAGCGTCTTGCGAATGCGATCCGCTGTGACTATAGGAGGCTCCAAATGCCTATCACCTCGCTATTTTCCGCTTCTCCATTGATCCGCTGTGTAAGTATTCCCCGACTCATTGAGTCGTATGACTCCTTGGATATATCCTCGAATATCTGCTGCTCCATCATCGCCTTCTGCTCCTCCATTATCGCCTTTCGCTGCTCTCTCCACTTGCCTAAAAGACCACTGCGCACGAAAGGCAGCTCATTACAGACGGAGCAAGAGCATCTGCACACATCTGCAGGGCCGTTGAGTTGGGGTTTTAAAGGAGGGAAGGTCTCATCCACATCCGATTTTCCAACAGAGCTGGAATCCAAGTGAAGCTCCTTGGCAAGCTTCTGAGGAATATCCAGCTGGTAGGCACGCTGTTGCTGCAAATCCATATCCTGTGTGTCGTCTCCGCAGCGCTCCTGCACAGTTTGTGGGCACAGCTGATGCTCCACGTGTTCTCTGGGGCGTAGTTGGCGGAGAATCTCATGCAGCAAAGAACCCTTCTTCAAATTCGAGGGAAAAATGCCCGCTGCTACTTTCAGACACCCCATGTTAAAATCGCCGTTCTCGTTCCACACGTTGAACTTATCGAGCGCGCTGCGAAGTTCCTCCTCCGTTTTCCACATCTGCGAGTTCGATTGGCAGGGCTGTGGGATATTTTGTGGTTCTTTATCCCTCCCTGCTGCAGCCGTATCACTAAAGTTCCCGTTGCACGACAACATACGCATTTCCTTATGGATCTCAGCACAGGAGGCGTGCAACAACTTCAGAGTCTCCGATTGCAAAAGACGTCCAAGCGCGTCTTTCAGGCCTTCCAAGCGACTCTGCTCCTCTTTCCATTCAAGGTCAAGTTCTACCAAAAAACATAAGAGCTTCAGCCGCTGGCAACCGTGCCGAATTTCCGCAAAAGGCAGAAACTGCGAAGCACACGGTAGATCGACCAGTACCTCTCATCAGACCAACAGAGAAAACGGTGGCACGAACTGGTAATAAGGAACAGACAGAAAGGCGAGCATAAGATATCCCTAGCACACAGAAGCAAAGCATCGCATGACCTACGCAAAAACCAGCCAAACTGGGGCAATTTTCGTTAGCCAGGCCCAAGGCCAGGAAGGGTTCAGAAAATCTCCACTTAAGACATGCTTGCCTTCTGCTCTTGGATAGACAAGGTGTCAGCTTTTTGTCGGTGCTGTAGCAAACGGTTGCAAAATTCTTCGGATGGCCAGGCGCTAATCAGCAGCCTTAAGGTGTCCACGTCTAGAGAACGACAGCTTTTGCTACGCCGACGCAACACACCTTCAAGATCTGTATTACCATCAGCGGCGGGCAGCTTGCTGGCCGTGTCAACTACTTGTTTCGGCAGTTTGCAGTCTTTCAGAATTTCTTTTAGGAAGAATGTGCATTGATCATTTAACTTCAGAGTATCATAAAGCCTATCGGCCTCGGCCTTGGTCAGCAGCTCCTTTTGGCTGCGGCTCTCCAATGCCACATCCTGCCCTTTGGACTGAATGAAAACCCCTATACAACACCAGCTGCAGCTCGTGCCGTATAGCGAGCACCGACGACAAACAATGAAACGACCTGGCTCACGCATCGCGAACCACAGAGCGCTGCGTTTCCAAGGAGGATAAAAGCTAATCTGGCTCACCGATAGCTTTTTGGCAGAAGTTGATGCGCTCAAAAGCGTCGAACCTTCCTGCGAAAAGGAATAGCCTGAACCTGCACCGCAAACTTGAGGAAAAATAAAGAGGTAGAAAGCCAGTGTACCAAGGCAGCAATTTTGTTCCGCAACAATCGTGCCAGCGGTCATGGAAAAGAAGCAAACGGTTGGAAGACCTGTCATCTATGTTTAACTACGATAAGTCTACAGAGCTGAATCCAGCTTTGCCTAATGGAGGGAGGAGGGACAAATCGTTCTCTGCCCATGTCTAGGCGTAGACGTACCCACTGTGTGTTGGTTTTCACTGTCTCCTGAACCGAAAATGCCAGTACTCATCGGAAGGGAGAGCACTTTTGATACGGAGGTGTGCAGGACGCTTCCGGTCTTGCTCATTGCGCGTATGCGGTCGCGGCACCGTTGCTCGTCCTGGTCCATGCACTGATTTAATTTGCGCGTGCTACTCTCGATAAAGTTCAAGATGTTGCTGGTATCCGTTTCTGTTGCTTTTCGGCAAGACTTCATTGTGGACGTGTTCCAACCCTTTTCTAGAGTGTGTTGGTCAAAGTGATTAGTGTAAATGTCTGTCTCCGTTACTTCACTGAGCTTTTCGAAATCCTGTATGTGCTCCGCAAGGCCTTTTCTCAGTTTCCTCTGTTGGGTGGAATCGAATACCCTCTTCAAGAGCGTGGACGTTAAAATATGTTGCCCTCCCAGCGACATGCTGCTGCATTGCTCAGTGCCGCTTTCCTGAACGCTATCTTGAGGCGGCCATGGCTGGTTTAGCCACTTGTGAGCTGCCAGCCCTTGCAAGTTGCACGTGGGCCCATCAGCATAGCTTCGCCCATGTTCATGAGAAACCGCTTTCTGATGCTCTGCTTCCAGTGATTCTTGAGAGTGAAGCAGGCATTCGGTCTCGTTTTTGCAGTGCCTCAGGGGCTCCAGGCTTTCGCGAAGAGCCTTTATCTGGTCGTCTTTGGCAGCCATGGCTTCGAGGTGCTCGTTTTTGTCTACGATTTCGGCATTACAATCTGAATTACAGACCCGCTTTGTGGCTTCTTGCAGCTGCTGCTGCAGCTCGTCGCGTGACTTAGTCACATTCTCAAGTCGAGCTGCCAATGACTTAACTTCTACTTGAAGTTTAGTCAGCTGGGCAACCGTCTTTCTGCTCTCCTGCTTCCACGAATTTTTTTTTTGACGATAGGCATATAAACGTTGATGACAATTACGAAACTCGTCCGCCATCGGCTTCTGCAGCTGCTTTCTTGTCTCACTTGCGCTCCGTTTTTGCAGGTCATGGAGTTGGCCCTGAATGTCACGTGGCTTTGGCTGGACTCCATTTTGTTCGCACCGGAGGTCTGCACCCTCTTCGGCACAGTAGGGTTGCTGCTGTTCAGTAGCCTGCTGCCTCTTAGTCAACGCTCCATGCTGGTGTGCATCCTCCTGACGTGCCACGTCTTCATGCAGCTTTCCTTCTTCACTCAAAGCCTTGTTTGCTGCAGATGGGGTGCTTACCAAGTCCGATTGCGGCTCTTTTTGCTGTTGCTGCAATCTGTTTGTGGCGAGACCTTCACTGTGCTCTGCGTCTGGACGCATCTGCAGCTTGGCGTGCAGCTGTTCAATAAATTGTTCCCTGAGCGTGACTTTGCTTTGCTCATCTCTCAACAATTTCTGCAGCTCTGATATTTTTTCACTTTGCTCCTGTAGCTGCTGCCACAATGAGGTTGGACTGTCCCTTCCCACGGGGTTGATGCGGGATGCCCAGGAGCCTCGGCTGCAACCCAGAGGCTGCAGGAAACACTCCACAGGCGTTGCGCTACAAGAGAAAAATGTACGTTTGAGGAACAGGAACAGCTGTGCAGCTGCACGCCAAGTAAGACTGAGCGTGACAGCACCAAAGATACACCCCAGCATGGAGCCAACCGCTACTGGGTCTATGATTCTCAGGGGCTGGGAGCGCTGCAACTGCAAAGCAGGCTCGCGTAGAGGCGGAGGCCATGATAGCAGCGTAGCAACTTGCGCAGAAGGCAGCCGTAGCAGCAACACAGCCGATAAAACGGAGAGACGAAGTGGCTGCATAGTTCCCCACGCAAACATTACAAAATTGCGGTCGGCCAGCAGCAGAAGCCAACATGTTATAGCAGCAGCCAAAATCTCTAGACCCACGGCCCCTCTTGAGTTGTCTCCAGTGCTGAGAATGCTATCAGCTGGTGGCGTATTGTTGCTGCCGCTGTTGAAGGCTGGCCATGCTTTGTTTATCAGGGCGAGCCCAAGCGAAGCCAGCACGGCGATAGCTCTTGAGGCTGCTGCTACTGCTGTGTAGAAGAGGAAAAGAATCACAAACGTGACAGCAAACGAAGTGGCCGCACCCGTTCTGGCAGCAAACAACGGATCCATCCACTCGCCTGGTGTGAGGCCGCTGACGACGCTTCCCGACGCCGTGAAGACATGCTTGAGCGCTAAGGGAATTGAGAGACAAAGGCGCTGCAAGGCAGTGGAAAGTGCGTAAATCAGCAACAGCAGCAGGGCGAAGCAATATGGTCCTGCCTCGATCGCATTTTGACCAGCCTCAAATTCGAGTCCCATCTCGGACGTCTTTTCGAGCCACTGCGGAAGAGCTCCGCCACTATTGAGACCATTGGTGCTGCTGCTATCACCGCAAAGGAAACTGCGTGCAGCGCTTGGTAGGTGCCGTACTGCTGTCTGAACAGCAGACCGTGACCATACAACCCACCACCAACTGTCGTCTGCCGCGGCCTGTGGTGCATCTGAAGCATTGCACGTGACGTTGACGCTGGCTAGAAAGCCAGCACGGCTTAGTAAGACAGAAAGCGGCTGCAGGATGGCGCTATCCAGCCACATGTAGGCAGACCGCACCAACAAACTCCATTTTCCATATTGTTGCCTTGCTGCAGTGTGCAGAAGCCAGAAGATCTTATCCGAGGCCTCGCGACCTTTTGCAACAGCTGTAGCTGCAATCTTTACGTGCTGTGGAGATTCTGAGTTCAGCAGCAGAGGCGACAAGGTGCCTCCCCGCCATGCGTGAGAAGGAGAGAGGGAAGCGCCGCTTCCACCCTGGAAAGACTGTAGCCCCTCGTACGTGTCCTCCTGCACCACCGATGCAGCCCAAAACGCTATCAGCAACAATGCCAAATAAAAGACGCAGTGCCAATAACGAAGGGGCAGCAGACTCCAGCATCTCTCCCTTGCGGCGCGAATAGCGGCTGCGATCCTCCCCTTTCTTGAGACCTTCAGGTTTTTATCTGAAGCCGAAAGCTGCCTGAAGAACCAAAGCGCAACAGATATCATCGGAAAAGCAATAAAGAAAAGTAGTTGCTGGTGCCGCTTGTAGAAATGCGAAGCATGACCGGCGGCATCAGCGCTGCTAAGGACTGCTGAAGACGCTGCTGCTGCAAAAGTAGCTGCTGCTGCCATAGTTGCCCAGGGAACGTCTGCTGCATAGGTGGCACCTACTAGGGCAAAGCCTCCCACCTATAGGGTCTGCCTAAGACAAACAATGTGGTGCCGGATATTTGTTCTTTTAATTTTGGTTTACCTGCGGCTGGACAGTAACATCCTAAGGATACAACAAACGAGCCAACCAAGGTGTAGACGGCTTAGAGAGATAGCAATGAGAAGCAGCAGAGAGTGCGCCGTAAGCTGCAACAAAGCAAGGAATCCCCAGGATGACAGCAGCACGGCCACCTGAACGGCCACCTGCCGCAACCGTGAGCTGAACGCGATTGGTCTCTGCGTTGTGCTGCTGGTGCCATCGCAAGAATCGTTGCGTATCTCCGTTGGTGCGCTTGAAATATCCCATCTGCTTCCGCTGCTGCTAAGCCCCCTCATCTTTTCCCCTTTCTTGGCCCTGTGTGCCTTTGTGGAGTCTTTAGGCTCTGCAGTAGCCTTCTGGTCTGACACAAGGCTTGCTGGCAACGACGATCTCTCAGCTACCATACCGTCTTCCACTGCTAGTGCTGCAAATTCTGCATCCGCAACGGTAGTGTCTACAGAGTCTGTTGCCGGGGTGGACGTCCGTGAACCACCCTTATGCATCTCTCCTCGCCTGGTGGTTCGTCCCCTCAAATTCCGGAAATGCGCGCCGCCCCGCTCTGTCACGTCAAACAACAAAGCATCTCCGTAAGCTCCCACATACGCAATTGAGTCAACCTTATCAATGCTGCCGTGCAAAGATCATCGTAAAGTTCTGGCTGCCACTGCTGGTCCTGGTAGATGGCTTTTGGCTCCCTGAGCACGACCGCTGTAGCTGGCCCAAAGCATTCGCTTTATTAATCTTGTATTAATGCAGCTCAGGAAAAAAACCGGCTTTGTGAAATTCCTTTGCGCTCAATCCTTCTGACAATGTGGCTTGCGTCGGCAGTGGTCTGTCAAACTAGTTATCCCACAACTCAGTTCTCCTTACACGGGCCCGTGCTGAATGTCCAAAGGATAAGAAAATACTAGATATGGCACCACGGACTAATCGGGTGGGTTACGTTAATCGCCTGAAGGGAAGTTTGCAGAGTCGTGCGGAGCAGATCTCAAGTCAAGTGGCCCAGCGCCTTCTAGGATAAACCCGCCGCTTCTAGGAAGAGTGACGCTCCAAACCAAACAAAAAACACCATGTGTCTAGAAGCATCTAAATGCTGTTAAAAGCCACGTCTGCAGACGTTGCAGAGATACTGCCAGCCACCTGTTGCACCTTCCAGCAAAGATGCAGGCAATGATCACGTTCCACCAAGTCGCACTCAGTCAAAGGGCATATTTCTCGTATTAATACCATTTACAACTTATTCGTCATTGCAAATATCCAGACGTTGTAAAGTAAGGTTGTGCTTCGGCCCCACCACTCCCTGGCTCTTGCCATGTGACCACGAGACCCGCAACAGCCAACACCCTGTTCCACGCATCTGCAACGGCCAGCCAACAAGCATACAGAACGCAAATTTGCCTTTAATTATAGACGACGCTAACATCATGAATGTTTGATGGAATTGTGTGGCTTCTTCAGAGGGGAATAGGCCTCCCTAGCATCCCTGACACTGTATCGCTTTCCAAGCCTTCAGAACTTCGTAAACCAAAAGTTTCCTTTATTGCTGAAGTTTGTAGCCACACTGCTTTAAAATTGAGCTGATGCCGAAAGGAGGAAGGAAGCTTACGTAGATTGCTTTTTCAGGCACCTTGAGTAAAGTATTCCTGGCGAAGTCGTTGCCAACCCTTGTACCATGCTAAACTGAGTGTTAGTGATATACATCTATAACCTTATTGATGAGTCAGTCTGCAATTATACACAAGTGGTACAAGATCCGATAGAGAATCACTACCTAGCCCTAGGTCAGCTAAAATTCAGGACCTAGAATTGCCATGAAGCAATGATGCGTAGGAACATTCAACCCCCAAAGCACTGTCCTCGTTCAAAACTTGCCTCCTTAAAACCACAATTGCCTTTCAGCATCTGAGCGACGAGGGAAAGGTGCCCAGGTGCAGCTAGCCTGCACCTCAGGCACCCATGCGAGCACACATTTGGCAGGGGTGGTCTACTGCACCTCACAAGCACAGGCATATCCCGATCACTCAGAGATTATTTAGGGTATTCCACCGAAGTTGGTGGTGAAGGCTGCGAGAGGTCAAGGTGCCAAATCCGTTGTTACACTTGCAAACCTTTCGTAACTGTAGGCTCTAATGGACGCTCCAGTCCACTGAGGGTTGTGCAGACAAAGGGTGTCCTTCCACGGTTGTGTAGTGAAAGAAAAAAAAGTATTTTCAGAGACTGCATTTTGGGTCTAAGAAAGTTTGGCAGCTGTGCTTTATGCAAACCAAAGGGTTCACTGCTTTGTTGAGCGATACAACAAGTCAACATGATTTCGGTCCCGGGCAATTACTCAGGCTAACGGCCCTGCTCTCAGAGGCGTCCCAAACGACACTAATTTTAACGAATCCGTGTGGCAACACAGTAGGATCAATGAATAGCTCTTGGGTTGCCCACAGATGCGGCCTTAGCTTCATGTTTCCTGTCCTTTGTTTGTACGGGAGGACGCCTACCATAAAATCATGATTTTACGGTTTCTGTCTTGAATTGGAGTTACTGCAGTATTTGCTTTAGTGAGTGGGAGGAAAGTGCATCTTGGGATACACATTACCAAATCTCGTCTTGAGAAGCTACCCTGCAGCCACGCTGGGCTTGTACGTATCATACTCAGCTGCTTCGGGGTGCTTAGAATGGCATCAAGTCCCATGCTCTAAGAGTAGCTTGCAACTGGAGAGAACGCTTATAATTTTGTGTTACAGCCATTGATGGCAAGGAATGAAGCAAACGTTAGCTGGTTTCTTTTCTGGAGAAGTTCTTCATAACCTTCCCAGCACGACGCCAGCAGAATAACCGACCTCTGGCGTGATGAAGCTTGTTCCGTTGGTCCGTCTACCGTAGTTCAACGAAGTGAAACTGTATTTGCAGCATTTAGGAATGATTGGGAGCAGGCCTGCAACTACCATGCACTGAAGGGGTCTTTGGAAGGATCGATGGGTGGCGAGTCGTCCTTTTCTTCCGGGTAAGACTCGAAGTTCGATAGATCGTCCACACCCTGAGCATAAGAGAACATGGTGGTAGCATTTTTGTGCTGTTGTCCTGGACTGACGTAACGCAGTTTTCGATGAAGCAACCGATCATGCAGAGAAATACTGTACGTAGACAACAAGGCCGACGTGCCTTGAACTTCCTGCCCTGAGCTAGAATCCAAGATTATTTGTGTTGCCACAGCCAAACCGCGAAAAAAAAGATGCTCACCTTGATGGTTGGCTTGAATTGGGCAGGAATCTTCTTTGCTCGAATGTCAGCAAAGTCGATGGTGGAGAACCATTTGCATTCTTTGATGTCGCGCACCCCGTCTTTGAGATTGCCCCAGCGCTTGCTCAGGTCAGCCTGAAGCAGCTTCTTTACAAGGAGCTTTGCATCCCTGTGAATTTCATTAGGTCAACAAGGGCTGGAGGCGCATGAACGTGTACATCAGCAGCTCAGGCAGGCACACTGTCTATGCTGCTCATTCCATCAGCGTATCCTCAAAGCTCTCGAAGAACAGCCCTCTTACTTGTCAAAGAACTTTGGAAATACAAATTTTCCACTGAGGATCTTTTGGTAAATGCCAAGGGGATCGTCATCGAGGAAGGGAGGATAGCCGACGATCATTTCGTATATCAAAATCCCTAGCGTCCACCAGTCAACGGGCTTGCCATGACCTTTGGTCGCACAACACCGAGGACATAAAAAGCCAATTTACGTTTAATAGGGATGAAAATACATAACTAAAATATACTATATACATATAAGAGCTGTGCCAATCTGGAGCAGCCGATGCAGAGTTTACTGTAAGCAAAAGAATCCAAGAATTCGCACACTTACCCTTGTTAAGAAGAACCTCGGGGGCAATATATTCCGGTGTGCCGCAAAGCGTGTCAGTGCGCAGCTCTACCACCTTGGCAAAACCAAAGTCGGTGAGCTTAACGTATCCGTCGCGGTCAAGCAGCATGTTCTCTGGTTTCAAGTCTCTGCAGTGAAACAAGGGGATCAGTTTTTCATACAAGACGTGATAATGCTATTTGAGGGCTTTCGCGTGCCTGAACTGCCTAAATCCCACTGCTGGGCTCTGTTAACCGCGTGTTTCTGACAAAAGTCTGAGATGTCACCTGTATATAATATTGTCTGCATGCAAATAGTCAAATATATCAACGATCATGGAGGCGTAAAATTTTGCTGTGTCGCTGTCAAAGCGCTTCGCCTTTCTTAAGTGCGTGAAAAACTCTCCACCTTGAATGACAGGTAAACAACAAATATGGAGCCGTTTCCAACTTGTTCATGCAGATACGTTTTGGCGAAGGCCAACACAAGAATATGGCAATGAATGTTCCCAGCCACACGACGGCCCGTGAGTCCAGGCATGATTATTCGAGCCTAAAGACAAAGGGAATCGGAGTAGCCACCTTGCACGAATTCCATCACCAGGTATAGATACCGCGAATCTTGAAAGGTGCCGAAGCAGCGAACCTGAGAACAGGGGCGGCAGCAAGTGAAGCTGTACGCTAGGCTTCTGTCTCCTGTATCTCTGGGCGTGCCACTTAGCCTTCAAGATTACAGGATAAAACCAGGGAGAATAGTTTTTTATATTTGCTCTGTTCTAATGAGTTGCCTGTGCCCCACCGTGAGAGGATGTTCGAGACGGAGGAGAATTGTCTTTTCATTGAGGATGTGGTCGACATGCTTCAGCTTGATAATGCTGGCTTTTTTCAAGATTTTAATGGCTACGCGCGGAGGCACTTGCGTTGTATCCTCCATGCTATTTCCTCTAGCTTTGAGATACTTTGCGCACTTCACGCGCCCGAATGAACCTGAGTGCAGAGTTCAGTCAATTCAGAGGCTCACGCTTTTTTCCAATAACGCCAGTAGTACTTATGCTGACTACTGGTGCCCCTCGTTGTCTCCAGTTTCACGGCAGGCTTTATCAGGCGGCAGGAAGTTGAAGAGCAACCAGCATATCCTTTTGACCTGCTGATTGCGCCAAACTCAATGACATCGATTGCACATGTGTCGCCGAGACGTTGCCACAGCGCGGCACCTTTTCTCCCACAAAACGCATTTTATTCTGCTTTGAAAAGGTGTACGAGCACTTCCTCGAGAGGTCGCGTAGTGAACAGGCACGGCATTAGTGGGGGGATCATGGCCAGAGTTCTAACAACAGCTGCTGGGAATCCTGAGCATAGTTGTCACTGGTTTCCCCCAGTGCGACCGCTAATGCCGGTTTGCACCCCAGAAAGTGGCTTAGTTCGATGGAAGATTCAAATGCCAAACAAAGAAATCCTATTCTTTGCTATGCATCCTGAATTTCCGTCATGCTAAGAAAAAAGACCAGTGGGTGTTGGCCCGGACGCCCTTCAGTTACATACTAAGGTGTTTTATAGACTGACGTAGCTAATGCCAGCAATCCCGGATCAACGTGCAGATAGTGAATCATATGCCGGTGCATACTTCCCCTTGAACCAAAAGCAGTGGCCTCAGCAAGCCTCAGCAAGTCGAGGCACAACGTGCATTTTCTTTTGACAAGCCAATGGCGTCAACCTCTATGGCGGTGATTGCACACATGGCATGAGCGCGGAGGCGTAGACATTCCTAGACACCTTTGGTCCTAGGCAACGCATTTTATTCTAATTTTAAAAGGGTGTATGAGCACTTCCTTGAGAGGCCCGTAGAATAGACCTTGCTAGGGGAAAGGGAAGTTCTGTAACCAAGTGCAGAAAGCAATTACCCGTCACACAGCCAATTGTCCTACAAATCTCGTGATTCTACGCCGCTGGTAGCAATGGTTCTCTAAAGGCCTTAAAGCTGGTCTGTGAGGACAGGCTGTGGGCAATCCCGCTGCAGCACTGCTGCTGGGCTCTAAGAGCCGAAAGTCCCGCATTTCGTTTGTATCACCTCGCACTATGGACCATGAAATACACTATGTTGGGATTTATCCTTGCGAAGTGTTTGTAATGGACCTTTTTAGCTTCAGGACTCCGAATGCATCAAATGGGCTAGCAATGCTTTATCTGCAAAAAGATATATGGCAGATGGCAGCTCGCATTTTGCTCACCAGTACCGAGGATAGGCCCCATCTCAAACGCCTCCTTCCCCGTACCGGGGGGCAACATCGGTTTAGACATTTTCGTTTGTTACAAAAAGGAAACGCTATGGAAACCCGTTCTGCTGACTTCCTTGCGCCGCTCTAGGGGAGTGGCACTGGGAGAACCTGCTCGCTTGGGGGGGGTATTTGATTTTGCAGACTGTTGGGGCCGCAGAAATAAAAAATCCCTTGAAGTTCGCTCTCTTATACGGTTTTTCTTGCTAGCTATTCGTGTTGCTGCTTTATTGGGTCTCTGTTGCCGGCAACGTGTCACAGGACAGAAGCACGCGGCGCGGCAGCAGCAACAACAGAAAGAGTAGTTTAGAATGGCATTTCGAGGCGTTCTAGTCGTGGTGGCATTTCCGGGGCAAGACGCTGCTTTGAAGCAAATATTGGGGTTTTTTTGCTAAAGCTGCGAATACACTTTGTGTCTTTAGGTCTGCTGCAGCTGCCGCACCCTCGCCTTCGTGCAGCTTGCGCCCCTTCTGCTTTCCGCTTATAAACCCTTACGTGGTCTCCTGTCAGCTAGTTAGCAACTAACTGCTAGTGTAATTTTATGTACAATAAAAAAATTCAGCTGTTGTTAACAGTAAGAGGAATTGCCTGAGGGTAGCAGGGGCCTAGGTGACCCTGGAGGCCTCACTCCAACAGCAAGAGGTGACCAGACGAAGCGAAATAAAATCGAGTATTTTTATTGGTACCTTGCCACTAAACAGCTAATAGATGCGGCTTTTTTAATCACTATAAATGTGAAGTCTTTTTGTTTTAAAACCACACTAGCCAGCACCACCCACACAAGTCCCCTACCCTACAACGGTCACTGTGTTTGTAATGCTGAATGGCACTGCAACCTCCTCATAAACAGATGCACTACAAAGCAAAAGCATTTTAACTTCAGTGCGGTGTGTTGCTGCCCTTTACAGACACAAGGAGTATATGGGGCACCAGCAGAACCAGCATCACCCCTATTTATCTTGAGTGTAGCAACAGGAGAGCAACCTTTAAAACAGCCTTAATAATATTAAAAATGTTTATTGTTTAGGTACCCGCAAGCCGGTAGGCATAGCAAGGCTGAGCAGTCATATGTGGCAGGCTATGCTACGTGTAGTTGCTGCCTGCTGGCGTTCTTTTGTACTTCTGAGGCCTGCTAACGTCTTCACAAGCGGCTAGCTTCCCTATGCCTCATCAAGGGCTCACGTAACTTGAGGATTGGGGATGGGCGTGTCAAGACCAAGTCACTGCCCAAAGAAGCTGGACTTTGTGTTAAACCTCTAAATCGGGCAAACGACTTTTGTTTGGTTGAGTAAGACAAAGCGTTTCAACGAGGTTCGAAAAAATTAGAATTTGGAGCAGGTACATAAATTTCCACTTCTAGTGGAATGGGAGCAGAGCCAAATTTTCCATTTCCATCTCTAAAGAGGTGCAACATAGAACTGCAGAAAGCTCGCTGCCCACGGAGAAAAAAAAGAAACGTAAAATATATTCCAACAGCTTTGGAGCGGAAAGCTGACACTCCAAGCCGTAGCCATTTAAAGACAAAAACGCAGCGGCATTGCTACACCTGATAGTTTATCTATATCCCAATCTCCCAAAAACGTTGAGGCATGCTTCCATCAGCTGCATTTGACCGGAAGCTCCCGTTGAGGTGCAAAGCCACAACCTCAAATGCGGTTCCCCTGCGAGTTAATATATAAGCGTGTCTATATATACCTTATAAACAATTCAGGTAGCCCATATGAAATAGAGCGGGTTTTCTGGTATCGGGAAACCCTATAGATAAAGTGCATTGAGCTCTTCGAGGATCTGCAATGCGCAGCACACAAAAGAAACTCCAAAACTTTCCGTTTTGTAAAAGTTTAAAATGATAAGTAGTTGTGCGGCACCAACAATAAAAGGTGTATGTACGGCTGAGGCTTTGCATGAGCAGAAATTCTTAAGAGGTCAGCCGAACCTGGCCAGCGGAAGGCCGCTTGTGCGGTTCAAACGCAAGGCATTTGCGCAGCAGCACCTCTAGCTGCTTTGGAAGATTGGATGGAAACGATGGAAGCTGCAACAAACAAAAAAAGAAGCTGCGAAGACGCAGTTCTCGCTTTGAGAATTGTAGGTCGCACGGGGTGCAAAGAAAAACAACACTGCTATTTGCATGACTTTCCGCCTTCTGCTTTTAACAGGAAGTAGCCAAAATGGCCTTTAACGCAACGGTGCACTTGAAACAGCAGCAAGAGGAACGTTCTTTGTGCTTCAGTTCAAAGGAGAGGCAAACGCACCACCCTTTCAGCATGCTGCTTTTGTATTTCTTCGAACGTCTGGCAGCTGTGGTAAGGCAAGGGGCCCCCGAAGAGTTCCAGCAAAACGCATGCAGCGGACCAAATATCCAGCGAGGGGTCGAGGTGAGTAGCCACTGAGCAAACGGCGGGACAGACAAAAAAACTGAGAGGCTTTGGCTGAAGCTAGCTAGCCAGTTAGCTAGTTGCACAGTGGTGTCCGTCATGACATACCTCCTGCTGCCAGCTCGGGAGGCATGTAGCGTGGAGAGCCTGCGGGCTGCAAAGGCTCTTTGGGTTTGATAAGGCGCATTGAGGCGCTGAGGCTGGGGCTGGTGGAGCCGCCAGAGGAAGGGTGAAAATCTGCCTCTGCTGCTAGCCCGAAGTCACAAAGTTTCGCGTTTCCAGCCCCATCTAACTGCATACAGAGACGCAGAAGAAAGACAGGAAACAATTAATAATAACTCGCATATGTCCGTAGGAAACTTTGTCGGGGCTTGAGCAAGCGCTCCCTGCTGATCTGTCTCCTTCTGTCTTTATTGCTGAAAGAACGATGCCTCACCACGATATTAAGGGACTTGATGTCTCTGTGAACAATCGGCACCGCCCTGAAGTGCAAGTAGTGAAGAGCAGAGACAAACTGCTGAGCGATGGTCTTTCTCTGCTGCGGCTTTAGAGACACCCGCTGCTCGTGTAACAGGCAGTACAGGCTTCCAGCTGAGCAAAGGAAACACGGAGAGAGACAAGAAAAAGACGCAGCAAACAACATGCAACACGGGAAGATACATGACGCAGAGTGCAGAAACAGACAGCAAGACCGACCATGAAGACAGCAGAAAAAGGTAGCAGGCAGCAAACAGGAACAACGAGGGCAGAAACCCGAGCAAGCTGCTTCCCACACAAGGGGCAACAGCTGCAACAAAACCCACCGCTGCATAATTCAATCACCAATGCCACGCGGTAGCGCTGTTGATGCTCCTGCTGCCACTGCTGTTGCTGCACGCTGCTGCTGCTGGGGAGGAGAGACACCCCAAGAAGCTTCACAATAGAAGGGTGGTTCAGCCCTTGCAGCTGCTGAACCTCCTGCTGCAGCTCTTGCAAGGAGACTGTCTCTTCATCAGCCCCCAGATGATTTGCTGGTGCTGCTGCTTCCTGCTGCTCCAGGGAGACGCGCATACACTTGAGGGCGACGCGGATACACCGGGGGACAGCAGAGGCAGTGGCAGCAGCGCAAGCTGCAGGGTGGTGCTGTAGCAGCAACTCGGCAACCCAAACCCTAGAGAAGCCTCCCCTGCCGATCTCGTAGAGACACCGCAGCATCTGCTGTGGGAACATCGGCGGAAGTTGCTGCAGTCCCTGCAGCAGGCGCTGCAGCACATCCCTCTCGCTTTTTGCTGCTGCTGCTGCTGCTGTTTGCTGAAAATCAAGCGCAGGGAGCAGCGCTGTCTGTGGCCTTTTGCAAGAGCCAGCAGCAAATTGAGGCGGTGCTGCCACAGCTGCGCACCGTGCTGTTGCTGCTGGGGGCCACACAGCATCAACAGGCAAGAGGGTTGCGGCAGCACGCACGGCAGCCGGCTGATAAAAAATTTGCTGCAGCTGCAGCGTCTGCTGCAGCTGCTGCAGACGCTGCAGCTGCTGAAGCTGAGGAGGCACGCCTACACGAGGCGGGGGGTTGACGAGCTGCGTGAGGTAAGGCTGTTGCTGTTGCTGTTGCCGTTGCTGCTGTTGCTGCGGTTGCTGCTGCAGCATTAGAGCATGGGCACGCTGCTTCTGCAACATGTTCTGCTGCAACGCGTGCTGCTTCTGCAACATGTGCTGCCGTTGCAACACGTGCTGCTGCTGCAACACGTGCTGCTGCTGCAAAACGTGCTGCTGCAACATGTGCTGCTGCTGCAACACGCGCTGCTGCTGCAACACGTGCTGCTGGTGCTGCATGGCTTGCTGCAGAGTGGCGGAAAGATTTCCAGCAGATACTTGGCTGCCCAGCGCCGCCAGTAGCTGCTGCTGCTGCTGTTGCTGCTGCGCCAGGTGCCGTTGCAGCAAAGGGCAAAGTAGCGGCTGTGTGAACTGCGTGTCTGGGGTGGCAATTCCCTGCAGTAGAAAGGCGGGTGCGTCGCTGCCGCTAATGTTGCTGCCGCTGCAGCTGCTGCAGTTGCTGCTGCTGCTGCTGGTAAATCTGTGGGGGAGACACCCGATGTCTCCGTTTGCTCTGTGCTGCTGCTGCCCCTGGAGTAGCCCATCCTGCGGCATCCCCGAAAAGGGCAGCAGGGGTGAAGATACAGCGGAGGCTTCCCTAGAAATAGCAGCAGCAGCAGCAGCAACAGCAACAGCAGGAGCATTTGATTGCTTTACAGCAGAGCATAGGGGTGGGCCAGGACATGCAGGCTGGCGTGCTCCTGCAGCGGCAACGGGAGCCACTGCTGTTGCTGCACTCTCATTTTGTCGGGATGTATTGGGAGCTGCGAGAATCGCCTCCTGTGTCCGCTGCTGCTGCTGCTGCTGTTGTTGTAACTGATGCTGCAACTGACTCTGCCTGCTCGGTGGGCCAGTGGAGATGCTGAGAGTTCCACTGCGGTGTTGATGCTCGTCATAAGCAGCAGCAGCAGCAGCTGCTGCTGCTGCTGCTGCTGAGGATGTGTCTCCGAGCTGTTGCCTTGCTGATTGCCGCTGCGGAAAAAACCTCTCGGGTGGCATGTGGTCCGAAGCAAGCCACGTTGTTGCGGCTGCTGCTTTTGCCGCTTCAGCTCCCGCAGTAGTAGCTGCTGCTTTTGGTGCTGCTGCTGCTGGGGCTGCAGCAGGGGTAGCATCAGCAGCAGGTACTGCTGCTGCTGCTGCTGAAGACCCGGGAGGAGGTCCAGAAGATGGGGGTGTTGGCATGTAAGAATTAAGGACAGGTAACAGCCGCTGAGGAGATTTCATGCGCTGCCGCGTTGCTGTGGACTTGAGAAAAAGAAACTGATGCTGTTG
>NPHX01000054.1:32567-79363 GCA_002271815.1 Eimeria falciformis | reverse complement strand
ATTTGTCTGTCTGTCTCTTTATTTGTCTCTCTGTCTCTTTATTTGTCTTTTCAGCTGCTGACAGAAGCTACGACGAAACTCTCCAGCGGTTTGGTGGAATTGAGAAAATTCCTTCCCGTGAATCTTTTCGCCCACTCAACGCGCAGGACTTTCTGCATGCGCTGCAACATGTAAGATGTCTTTTATTTATTATTAATTAATTCATTCATTCATTAATTATTTATTTGTTTATTTACTTGTTTTGTTTTGTTTTTCAGGTGAAGCCTTCGGCGTCTTCAAGCAGCGCAGACCTCGACGAGTGGATGAAAGCCCACGGCGTTCTTTGAACATTTTTTTCTGTTTGTTTGTCTCTGTTCTTGAATGTATTTGTCTCTGTCTGTGAGTGTATCTGTCTCTGTCTCTGAATGCCTTTGTCTGTCTCTCTTTGGTTCGCTGGCTGTGTCTCTGTCTTTGTCTGTCGCTGTTCGTCTGTCTTTGTGTCTGTGTCTGTCTGTCTCTGTCTCTCCTTGTCTCTGTCTGTCTCTGTTTTTGTCTGCCTTTGTCACTCTTTCTGTCTGTCTCTGTCTGTCTCTGTCCATCTTTGTCTCTGTCTCTGTCTTTGTGTATCTTTGTCTGTCTGTCTCTGTTTTTGTCTGTCTTTGTCTCTGTTTTTGTTTCTCTTTGTTACGTTGCATTTGCCTGCTGGCTGAGGAGACAGTGGAATTTAAAAGAGCATTTATTTTTCGTTTCTCTCCTTTCATATATCTGTCTGTCTCTGTTTTTGTCTGTTTCTTGTGTCTAATCCAAGAGACATTCTTCTTAGCTGAAGCAGCAAGCCGCTGCAAAAGGAGACAGAAGGCAGTCGTGGAGACACCGCACTCCAGCATCACCACGGGGCAGACAGAAACAACGAAAAATGACAAAATAACAAAAGAGGAAGCTGGGACAGACATATGAACAACCAACGACAAAAAATTATATTTACATCTCTCCTTGTCCTGCTGTTGCTGCTGCTGCTGTTGATGCTGCTGCTGCTGCTGCTGCTGCTGTTGCTGGTGCTGGTGCGGCTTGGCTGATCTAGTGGAGAAGTAGACTGCTGCCGCAGCGACGTTGCTTTGAGGGATGGGCAAGACGCGCTGGCTGGGTGCTGTGGGAGCAGAGGCAGCAAAATGCGCTGCCGCTGCTGCGATCGCTGCCACGGTGACTGTCCCTGCAGCAACAACGGCTGCTGCAGCTGTCTTTGCTGCAACAGCGTCAAAACCTCTCAAGGGATTGCCACTGCTCTCTGCACTGCTCTCTGCCACAGTTGCACTGCTGCTACTGCTGCTGCTGCTACTGCTGCTGCTACTGTGCCTTAATAACAGGGTCCACAGTTCTGTTGCCAGTGGCTCCACGAGCGGGAGATACCCTAGACCTAAAAGAACGCTTCCATCCCTCGTTGTGCTGCTGCTGCTGCTGCTGCTGCTGCTGTTGCATGCTCTCTGCAGCAGCTCTTGCAAATGCGGCAGATGCAAAAGAGCAGAGCGTAAGGAGACAGAGACTAGTTGCTCCAGCTGCTGCGCTGCGTTTCTATGGAGTGGAGATGGGCGCTGCAGCTGCAGCAACCGCTGCTGCTCCTTTGCTGCACCAAGGGCCAGATAAGCTGCTGCACATCCAGTGAGCTCAGGTGTATAGGCAGCTCGCCGCCGCTGCAGCGCAGCCAACAGCACAGAGAGAGCCTCTACATTGCAACAACAGCAGAGAAGTGCCAGCCCCAGGCGCGTTCGGCTTTGCATGTCTGCCACGTGCTGCACTGCTGCTCTTGCTGCCTTCAGTGCTTCCTCCCTCTTCCTGCTGCTGCTGCTGCTGCTGAAAAGATAGATGAGGGACTTTGTCGATAGAGCAGAAGCATGAATGGCGGGCGGAAGCTGCCGCTGCAGCAACAGTTTATCGCAGATTCTCTCAGCGTCAGCAAGCAGAGCAAGGGCCTGCTGACTTGCTGCTGCTGCTGCTGCTGGGCGGAGAGACCGCAGCAGGCGCTGCCCGTGGCACGTAAATACCTCTGCCTGCATCTGCTGCCAACGAGCAGCGAGAAACTCGTCGTTTCTGCAGGGACCACTACCACCAGCAGCAGCAGGGGCCCCTTTGCCTGTTTTTCCGCCAGTAGGGAAAGCTACAGGTATGATAAGATTGAGGGAAGCGCTGGTGAGAGCTTTGCAGTGTATTGACGCAGCAGCAGCAGCGCGTGCTGCTGCTGCTTCTTTGCTGCTGGCTGCCAAAGGCACACTTCCAGCCGAAGCAACGGCAGACGCAGAGGCAAACGCAGCAGCAGCTGCATCCCTAGGGTCTGCAGCAGAGCGCAGCAGCCGACCAAAATCATCCACCTCTCCTCTACCACTTTCTGTGTTGCTGCTGTTGCTGCTGCTGGAACGGCGGCGGCTGCGGCGGCGGCGGTTAACAGCTGCAAGGGCCAGCTGCAGCGCAAGAGCAGCAGCAGGCTCCTGCTGCAGCTTGAGCAGCATATGAGCATAGAGAGCCCATAGAGAGTCGTCTGCTGCTTCTGTATTCGCAGCAGCAGCAGCAGCAGCAAGCGCCTGCTGCAGTGGGGCTCGTGCTGCAGAGGGCGCAGCAAAAGCAAGCGCAAGACGCCCCAAACTCTTGCAGCAGAACCACCTGAGAAAGACAGCAGACAAACGAAAACAAACCAAACAAACTGTCTCCTTTTCTAGCTGTCTCTTCCCCGTAATCCACTATCTATTCCTCCGCTCGGGTGTGCTGCAGCAGCAGCGGCAGCAGCAGCAGCTCCCTGCTTGTTGTGGCTGCACTCGGTATTCAAGCCTTACTCAAGAGACACCGCAATCGCAGCAGCTCGTTGCATCTGGTCCTGTACTGCTACTGCGTTGCCGCTGCTGAAAGGAGCGTCTGCTGCTGTTGCTGGCAGCAGCACGAGGGGCCCGCCTGCCTCTGCATGCGTGAAGCAGCTAAACAATGCTGCTGCGTCCTCGTCGCACAGCAGCGCAGCAGGCAACAGATGCGGTGGGCGGAGCAGGAGTGGTGTTGCTGCTGCTGCTGCTACCGTGCTGCTGCTGCTGCTGGAGGGAAGCAACGGCTGCAGCAGTTGCAGCAGCAAACAAAACTTCTGTTCTGCTTCTTTGTAGTTGCGGCAATGAAGCGCAACCGCAGCAAGAGCCGTCAGAGCTCCAGCATCTCTGGGGTTGGCTGCTGCTGCTGCTTGCAGCAGCAGCAGCGAATCAGCAAGGCTCTGCTGCGAGGCAGCAACGCGCTGCAGCGCAGCTGTAACGTCATCCTGCTGCTGCTGCTGCTGCTGGAGACATGCGGGGTTGTGATGCAGTGCAGCGGAAAGACTAAAGAAAGCAGCACCAGAGAGACTGAGATCAGCCACTTCCGATGCGCTTCCCGACTGCTGCTGCTGCTGCTGCTGATGCAGGGCTAGTGTAGCAAGGCCCGGGGCATCCTCTGCCGTCTTTGCACTGCAAAAGTCGCACCCAAAGAAGAGAAGAATCAGTAAGGAGACAAATAAGGAGAGACAGACCGAGAGAGACAAAGAGAGACAAACAGAAAGAGAAAGACAGAGAGACACAAAGCGAGACAAAGGGAGACAGACTAGCTGACCCACTTCATCAACACACAGAGAGAGGTGGCTGGAGACACCAAGGAAACTTCAGCAACAAAAACGACTGTCTGAACATTGTTTCCCCAGGCTTAGTGTTTAGGGTTTAGCGCTCTGAAGAAGCTAACCCGAAAATTGCTTGAATAGCTTTTGCAGTTGGTGCAGCGCTACTAGGAGGCCCCTGCTGCTGCTTCGAGATGCTGCTGCCGCCGCTGCAGCTGCTGCTCTCAGACCGCAGCTCCGCTAGAATAGCCTCTTTTTCTAGAGCAAGGAGCAGCAGTTGTTCCTCTTCTTCTATCAGCTGCTGCAGCTGCTGCTGTTGCAACAAGGAAAGACTTTCCTTGTCCCGCTGCAGCATTTCCTTCTGTGCGGTGTACGGCCACTCAGCAGCAGCAGCAGCTGTTGCTGGTGCTGCGGCAATTGGAGAGCCTTTGCAAAGACCTTCATGAGGCTGTTGCTGCTTCTGCTGCTTAGGCGTCTCCACAGCAGCACAAACTGCTGTTACTGTTTCTGCTGCTGCTGCTGCTGCTGTGTTTGCTGCTGCTGCCGTCGAGTGCCGGCCTATCGAACGTTCAAAATGCAGCAGCAGCTCCTGCTCCTCTGCTGCTGAGATTGCTGCTGCTGCTGCCTCTTCGCACAGACGAGAAAGCTGCGAATTCTCTTTCTCCTGTTGCGGTGATTGCTGCTGCTGCTGCTGAGCACATTCAGGTTTCTGCTGTTGCAGCAGCACCAGGAGTTCCTTCTCATGTGTCTCTGCAGCCGGCGTTTCCTTCTGCTTCCCCTTAGCCTGCCGCTGCGGCATGTGCTGCTGCTGTTGGGAAGCAGCACTAGCAGCAGCTGCTGCTGCTGCTGTTGATGCTGTTGCTGCTACTGCTGTCGGCTGCTTCCCTGCCACCTCGGGTGACGCTGCTGCTGTGCGGCAGTCCCCGTCAGCAAGGTGCGAAGAAAGAGACACGGGGGTGATGTCTCTACTGCTGTAAGGAGACACCGAAGAGAGAGATGGGCTGCAGCACGCCTGAGGGAGTCGGCTTGCTGCTGCTGCTCCCCCTGTTCCTGCTGCAACAGGAGGCGCTTTTGCTGTTGGAGTTGCAGTTGGTGCTGCTGCTGCTGCTGCCTCATCAGAGGTCGTTGGAGCTATGCAGGCACTCTCTTGGTGCTGCTGCTGCTGTTCGAGTTTCTCTGCAGCGGGACCTTTTTCAACTTTGAAAGATAGGAGACATTCACCTATTGCAGCAATCTGCTGCTCTTTAAGCTGCCGCTGTTGTTGCTGCTCCTGCTGTTGGTTACGCTGCAGCCGCATTTGCTGCTTGCCTTGCTGGCATCGCGTTGGCTCCTTTTGCACCTCGAAACTGCTGCCAGTGTCTCCCCCTCTGCTCGTTTGCTGCTGCTGATTTTTTGGCTGCTGCTGCTGGCGCTGCTGTTCCCGCTTTTGCTGCTGCTCTTTTGGCTGCAGCAGCAGCTGCTGCTGCTGCTGTTCAAGCTGCTGGTGCTGCTGTCTCGGTTGGTTGTGGTGATGGTGCGTGTGTTCTGCATTGTCTTCTGTAGAGTGGGAAGGGTAAGGGCTAAGTGGTGCACTGCTGCTGCTGCTACTCGGCGTGCTGGCAGCAGAGAGCCTGTTGCTGCTGCTGTTTCTGCTGTTTGCTGCTGCTGCTGCTGCTGCTCTGCTGTGCGGCGTCAGGGGCTCCTCTGCGCAGGTGGAGGGAGCAAGCGAGGTTCTTTCTTCCGCGCTGCATGCGCAGCAGCAAGAGAGACTTCGTGCTGCTGCTGCTGCAGCTGCTGTGCTGCTGCTGCTGCTGCTGAAAACACTGGGGAAGCTATTTCTCCTCAGGATGGCCATAGCAGACGCAGGGGTGGCCATGATGCTGCACGTCTTGCTGCGGCACTTGCTGCTGCTGCAGCAGCCGTCCGTCTGATTAATCGAGGGAGTCAGCTGGAGAGGCCCCGAGGGGTCTCCTGGCCTGGCGGGCCACGTAACGCTGAGGGGGCCCCTATGCAGGGGCCCCCCCAAAAGCATACATAAGCCGTAACAGCCTGAAATGCAGCAGCAGCAGCGATTGCTGCTGCTAAGACCAGAGGATGAGCCTTTGCTGCAGCAGCTGCTGCAGCAGCTGCAGCTGGTGCTTGAGGTCGAGGGAGGAGGCCCTCGAACAGGGGCCTTTTCGCAAAGCTCCATAAGGCCCTCTGCAGACCCGTTAAGGCAAGAGCGGTGGCCAGGTTCTTGACAGTGTTTACTGCCTCTTGCTGCTGCTTCACAAGTGTCTGTTGTTGCTGCTGCTGCTGTTGTTGCTGCGCCGAATCGGTTCTTGGATCTTTGAGGAGGTTCACAAAAGGAAACGCCTCATTACAGCCATTAACCATAAACCCCAAACCCTAAACCCTGGCTCTAGCGACAAGGAGGCCCTTCTCCACCCCTACAGTAGAGACAGTCAACGTGCGGAGTGCGTTAGGGCCCCTCTGTGGCCTGTGCTGCATCGGGAAAAAACGGGTTTAAAGGACAAAACAAACAAGATGAAAAAACCATTGAAACAGGAATGCAAAAGCAGAAACCAACCTGCCGGCCCTCCCACCAGCCTAAGGCACAGAGAAGCTGATGGGCGTGACGACTGTTGAGGGGGGCCCCGAGTTGAGTGCTGCCACTTTTCTCCTGTTCTGCCAAAACATATTACTGTTACGTGCATTATTTTTATATTTAATTTTGAAATTGCAAAGAAAGAAAGAAAACAGATGGACCGAAACGCAACCCTATGCAGCCCCCTGAAACCGACCGCTGCCGACACGCCCCCGTAACCTCTACAGACACCCCAAGAACAGGAGGAGAAGCAGCAGCGGTTGGGATTGGGATTAATTGCCATTGATTAAAAATTATTCCCTGGTTAAATCTGTTGTATTTCTGGCGCTGGGAAACTGTAGTGCCTGCTAAGCCTACTAACAGCAGTGGGAGCAGCAGCTGCTGCATCAACAGAAGCTGTAGCTGTTGCTCCCGGGGGAAAGTGTGTGTATCTCGGCACATAGAAAAAAGGAGACATCACAGAGGCAGAAACATATTGGCTTATTTCAAGGCATTAAGGTTTAGGGTTCAGGGTGTAGGGTTTCTGAGTGCCTTCTGGCGTTCTCGGCGCACCACGCATGCTCTGTAGGGCCTAAGGTCTACGGCGTGTACTCAGGGGTATGGCAACGCTGAAAAGAAGACAAAAGAGCATTGCCCTTAATTTTGTTCGTCTCCGGGAGGAGGCACAGAAGCGCACACGCCTGAAACCCAAGAGATGGTTTAGATTAGGGAGAGGCAGGAGAAATATCTGATCCGTTACGCACTAGCTGGCAGGTATCCTGGCGTGCGTACACTAAGCCGTAAGCCCTAAACCCTAACGAGAAACATGAAACTTTGTGAAGGAGCCTCAGTGGACGACAAAGGCAGAGCAGGAGACATAGGCAGAGTGCGAGGCAGAGACAGACACAAACCCCAGGAAGTATACAGAGAGGCAGACACGGAGCCAGCAACGCAGAAATTAACAGAAGTCAAAAAGGATACAAACCCAAACTCCACCGGTTTCTGTTTCCTGCACTTGAGCCTTTCTCTCACATGACCTTTGGCTGCCAGCTCGGCCTCGAGCTGCTCCCAAAATGAAACAAGCCGCACCCCTTGCTGCTGCAGCAGCAGCAGAGCCTGTTGCTTATGCTGCAGCAGCAGCAGAACCTGTTGCTGCTGCTGCAGCGGGGCAAGAAACAGCAGACAAGATGCATCTACCAAGCCCATGTAGCGTGTACGATATGGGTGAGATGGCAGCAGCAGAAGCAGCAGTAGCAGCAGCAGCAAACCCCTCTGGCAGCAAGAGGGGCAGCAGCTGCTGGTGTCACAGCCTTTTAGGGGGAGAGAGACACAGGGAACTGGAAGGTAAGAGAGACAGTTCCGGAATTTGAATCGTGCTTTTGCTGCTGCTGCTGCAGAGACCGACGAGTTGCTGCGGCTGGGCCGCGACCTGCAGCAAGCTCCCAGCACTGGCAATTTGCAGCAGCAGCAGCAGCGGCAGCTGCTGCTGAATCTTGTCTTAGTAGAGTTAAAGGAAAGAAAAGACTCGGATTCTCTCCTAAGAGCGATCGACGCGCTCTCTGCCTCCCAAAGCACTTTCGCACGAGGCACGTTGGATGCCCCTCCTCTGGGCACCTTGAGTGCACATACACCCCAATCCGCAAGACGCCCATGCAGCGCCTCCAGCGGCAAGGGCCCTCCCGCTGCTGCTACGGCAACAGGCGGAACCTACGGGGAGTCCCCCAGAGGGTTACCAAGCAGAAACAGCACCAGCTCGGGGCTAAACCACGCATTAAAAGTAAGACGTTCAACAATCTTCAAAACCCTTAACCCTAAAGCCCTAAAGACACTTGTCGTTTTTGTATGTTCGGCATCGCCTTCTGCTGTTGCTGCAGCGCAGTGATGTCCCCCAACTGCAGCTGAAAAGAGATCCGCTGCTGCAGCAGCAGCGGCAGAGGCTGCATAAGAGACAGCAGCTTTTGACTCCTTTGCTGCAGGGACGGCAGAAGCAGCAAAGGAAGCAGCAGCAGCGGCATCGGGGGCCCCGGAATAGCTGCAGCGGCGGTAGAAAACGCAAGAGCAGCTCCATAAACTGCCTCTCCTCCAAGAGCAGCAGCAGGAGCAGCGGGGGAGGCAGCGGGGTCACAGGGTTCTTTGCTCCCGTACCTCTGTTCCGCTCTCTCAGAAAGCTCCCCTCATCCTCCACCCCCAGCGGGCCCTCTTCTCTGTTCCGTAGCCATTTTAAAGGAGGTACCATATTAGGGTTTCATGTTTAGGGTTTTGCGGTTAGTGTTTAGGGTTTGGAACTTAAAGTTTAGGGTTTAGGGTTTAGGGTTTGTTTATGGGGTATACAGGCTCCACTTTTGGTGATTTTCCCAAGACAGCAGAGCCCTCGGCATGGCAGTGCCCCCCAGGAGAATCTCCACGCAGCTGTACGTTTCGATGTACGTGTGTCTTTTTCTGCTTCCCGTCTTGCCTCATTATTTGCTCTGTTGTTGTTTAGGGTTTAGGGTTTAGAGTTTAGAGTTTAGGACTTAGGACTGGGGTTGTAGGCTCGCCTTTGCTTTTCCTTAAAAGCACTTCTGTTTTAGCTCTGTTTTCCCTTGTCTCTTTATGTTTCTTTAGCTGTCTTCCTCAGTTTAATTATGTGCCTATCTCCGATTGCCTTACTCTGTCTCCTTCGTCTCCACCCCTCTTTTGTTGTTTATCTCTCTGGCACTCTTTCTGTCTCTCTGTCTCTATTTCTGTCTGTCTTTCTCTCTTTCGGTCTCTCTGTCTGTTGCACTGCATCTTTCCCTGCGAGTCTCTTGTTGTTTGCCTGTAAAAGTTATGTTTGCCTGGTGTCTCCACGATGTTGTGTGCTGCTACATTTTGTATCTCTATTCTGGCGGGTTGTCTCCGCTGGTGGGGATGACTTCCTGTGTGTCTCTTCCTCCGCTGTCTGTCTCCTGTCTCTGCTGCATTAAAAGCAACTGCACGCGGCGACTGTCTTTCCCTTTTCTTTTAATTTTTTCACGCCCTGGTCAATGCGCTTGGCCTGCGACGTTCGGTATCTCCTGCGTCTCTCCCTTTGTCTCCTCTCTGCAGCATATCCTGTCTCTCTCCCTTCTTGTCCTCTCAACGGGAAGTCCTCTGCTGCAGCAACGGACAGCAGCACCACAAAGACAAAACGCGTTTTTACGAGGGACCTTCCAGTTCCCAGGCGGCGAGCCGAAAATACCAACACTAATCTTATAAGAAAAGACAGCAGCAGCAGCAGCAGCAGCAGCAACGGCAGCAACAGCTACAGCAGGAAGAATGCCAGACTGAGGTCCCTTTCCCGGCAGCAACAACAGCAGCAGCAAAATGCCTCTCGAGGTTGCTTGTTGGCTGAACACAAGAGAGACAACACAGCAGAACCTCAACATCAACACCCGCAGCAGCAGCAGCAGCAGCAATGTCGTTCCTTCTGGTCCCTTGAGTCTCCTAGTCGTCGGTCAATCCTTAAATCGTCTCCCCGCGTGTTGACAACAACAACATCTGCTATTGCCACTGCCACTACAGGAGCAGCAAGCCCTACCGCAACAGCAGCAGCAGCAGCAGCACTTGCAGGGCACAGGCCAAAGAGCAGCAGGTCGTCGCACGCTTCGATTCGGTCTTGCGCAAAGTCGCTAATCAGCAGTGTTGAAGAGGCAGTGAGGAGTTTTGATCTCGAGGTTCCCCTTGCTGCGGCTGCTGCGGCAAAAGACACAGCAGGAGGAGCAGCAGCTGCTGCTGCTCCTGCCGTTGCTGCTGCCGCAGGACGGAGGAGACTGCCTGGCGCACGGAGACACTTTCAAGGCTTCTGTGGTAATTTGGGGGGAGCTCGAGGGTCACCTCGAGGCTCTGGGCTTGGGGTGTTCCTCCCTAAGCAGAGGCCCCCACCAGCAACAGCAGCAGATGCAAAAGCAGAAGCAGCAGCTGCTGCTGTTGCTGACTGCATAGGAGATGAGGAGGAGACTGTTTCCTTGGAGAGGGTTTATTCCCTGCTTGAGGGTCTCCCCCCGGCCCCTAGCGGAGCTTTTCCAGAGGAAGTCAATGGCTTTTCTGAGGGCCGCCCAACTGGCGGGCCTTCTGCGAGCAGTGAGGAGGGGCCCCCGTTGACGAAAGCGGAAGCTTCTGAGTTATCACGGAAACAGCAGCAGCAGCACGCCCAGGAGACACTTCTCTCTCTGGAAACAGGAGAACGGGCCCCTCATGATTCTTTAAGAAAGAGCAAAGAGGCTCATGCGCTGCCTTTAGGGGCCCCTTTTGGCCAGGGGGCCCCCCAAGATATTCTAGGGGCCCCCACACAGGAAAAGGCTCCAGCAGCAGCAGAAGCAGCAACAGCAGCAGTACCACCAGCGGCAGCTGCTGCTCTTTCCCCTGAAATTCCCTTCACAGCCGCAGAAGCAGCAACCAAAGCAGCAGCAGAAGCAGCAACCAAAGCAGCAGCAGAAGCAGCAAGGGCTGCAGTTGCAGCAGCACCGGCTGCTGCTCTTGCCTCTGAGGGCCCCCTTGCAACAGCTTCTCGCAAGACTGCCTGGAAACCCTCTAGCGGCCCCTCTTCTTGGGAGGCCCTCCTTCGGGCGAGAGGGCTGTTGAGAAGGAGTAGAGGCAGGCGTCCTTCCACAGCGGGGGTCCCCAGCCACAGGGGGGCCCCCCAGTATCCAACCTGCCGAGAAAGAGGCCCCCCCATTGGTAACCCACTCCACAGGGTCCCTCCTCTTTATAAAGAGAGACAGTCAAATGAAGAGAGCAAAGAAGTTCCTAAGGGCCCGAAAACCTCAACCCCTGCTGCTGCCGACGATGCAGAAGCTTCTTTAACAGACTTTCCAGCAGCAGCAACAACAACAGTAGCAGCAGCGGCGGCATCAGTATCAGCAGCAGGAGCAACCGCAAAACCAGTAGCAGCAGAAGCTGCTTCTCCTGTCGACTTAAAGTTTAAAGAATTGCCAGAGGGAGCTCCCGCAGACAACGAAAACCTGGGGTCCCCCGACGCTGCGGGGGCTGTGGCTAAGCAGCAGCAGCAGCAACCTACTTCTGCTGCTGCTGTTGCTGCTGCTGCTGGTGCTGCTGCTGAGGAGCCCCCATCCTTACACGCAGCTAAAGGAGGGGAACCCCGGAGACAGCAAGAGGGGGCTCCCGAACAAAAGGGGGACCGCGAGGGTTTCTTTTGTTTTGCTTCTGGCCCCTTCCTCAGCAACAGCAGCAGCAGCAGCAGCAGCAGGAGCACGAGCACCAGCAGAAGCAGCAGCAGCAGCAGCAGCAGAGGGAGGCCAGCCCAAGGATTATCCGACTGCTTGAGGGGCCCCCCGGCTAAGAGGGTCACCGCCGAAGGCTCATTCGGAGCCCTTCCATGCACGAATGAGGCACCCCTCTCTACTCTTGCTCTCGTATGTTCTCACCAAGACTCCCAGCAGCAGCAGCAAAAGCAGCAGCAAAAGAAGTTGCTTTTTAAAGGACCTGACTTTGCTGTTGTAGATTTTTCTGTTTCCTTTCCTTCCCCTCTGTTTTTTGTTGGGGTGGAGATACACCCCAAGTCTCTGCTGCTGCTACGCGGCTTGCTGCTTGCTCTGCAAACGGCAGAGAAAGAGGAAGAAGGCTCCCCTCTCGTCCCAGAAAACGGAGACTACAGCAGCAGCAGCAGCAGCAAACGCCGTATCACCAGAAGCTATACCAAGACCTCCTCCACCCAGTGCAGCAGCAGCAGCCGCACCACCACCACCACCAGCAAAAGGACCTTTGCTGTCGTCGGATGCAACAAGGAGGAGGAAGCGATCGTGAGCAAGTGGGGTCTCTTCATTTTTCTTTTACCGCAAAGCTCCTCTTCCCTAGGGGCCCCTCTACGTTCGGGCCCCTCAACGCTAGGGGCCCCCTTTACCTTAGGGGTTTTCCCTTAACGCCAGAGGCCCCCTCAATGTTAGGAGCCCCCCTCTAGTCTAATGGCCTGTCTTTACCCTAGGAGCCTCCTCTCAATTTCTTTGGTTGTCCGTGTCTTTCTGTATTTTTGAGAGTCTCTGTTGAGGACCCCGTTAGCCCGTGAAGGCTCCCGCACCAGGCTAGGGGCACTACCTCACAAGGGGCCGCTAAAGAAGCGTTTAGTGCTGCGTCACTAGGGTGAGTTTGTCTCTTTCTGAGCCCCCTTGTGTTGTTTGCAGAGCCCTGACCTCCACAGGGCAGTGGCGGCAGGGCTTTTCTCCTGCTGCTGTAGCCACAGCAAATCTCCTTTGGCTTTCTCCTCGAGGGGCCTCCTTCTCGCGGGCCTCAGGCTGGCCCGCCCTCGGATTCTCAACAGGAGCACCTCCCTTGCAGGGAGTTAAGAGAAACATCAGCTACTGCAGCAGCAACAGCAGCAGTAGCAGCAGGAACATGGAAGCCCCTTTGGGGCCTCAAAGAGGCCCAACGAGGGGACCTCCACGGGATGTGCATGCAGCTTTATCTTTAAGGGCCCCCCAAGCAAGGCCCCTCGGCTTTCGGCTGCAGCGCGTCAGCTGCATGCCCAAGGTGTATTACTTCATAAACGCTTGCACAATTTACCATTTTCTGTTGAGATGCAGCAAGAGACAGAGGCCGATTGGCGAAGAGTTTCGGTGGGCCTGTGCTTCTCCTTTCTGAAAGAAGTCTCCTGTCCATATCTCCTTCTTCCCTGCGAGGAGCAAGGGGATGAGATGCTCTATCCCAAAGTCCATGGCTGCTGCTGCTGCTGTTTCTCAGGGTGATGCCGTTTACGGTGTCTCTGCCAAGGGGACAACCGCAGTTGGTGCGTTACTTGGCTGAGATGGAGGAGAAAGAAGAGGTGCTGTGGATCTATCGAAAACGCAGTAAGAGAAAGAGGCTCATTTAAAATTGTTTTGTTTCCTGCTGCTGCTGGTGCTGCTTATTGTGCAGAGGCATTTTTGTTTAGGGGCACTGAAAAGTAACTCAGCTCTGTGGGTCTGCTTGTCTCTTTGCTTATTTCTCTTGCTGTCTCTGACTCCCTCTATCTCTGCCTTTTTTGTGTGTATTTGACTCTTTCTATCTCTGTTTGTCTGTGGGTGTGCCTCTTTCTGTCCCATCTCTACACCAGTACCGCCCTTTCTGTCTCCGTCTAATTCTGCTTGTACCTCTTCCTCTTCACGCAAGTCTCTGTCTGTCTCTCTTGCTACGTCTCTGTCTCTGTCCGTGTCTCTGTCTATGTCTATGTCTGTGTCTATGTCTGTTTCTGTGTCTCTGATGTCAAGGGCAGGTGTCTTTCCAAGTGTAACTAAGTGTGTCCTTTGCTCTTCAGGGCAGCTCGGTGTTCGCACGTCACTCGGCAGCCCTCGCCTCGTGTCTCTTCCCTTAGCAGAGAACTTCTTTGGAGGTGCTGAGGTGCAGCGCTACGTGTCTCCTCCTTTTCTCCTTCGCCAACGAAAAATAGATTTGTGTTTCTTTGTGGTTGTCCTTTCCTTCTCTCCTCTCGAAGCGTTTGTATATAAAAAGGTGCACATCAACCTTTGCCTGCTGTTGCTGCTACTGCTGGTGCTGCTGCCGCTCCTTCTGCTGTTGTTGCTGCTGCTGCTGCTTTTCCTGTTGCTGCTGCTTTTTGCTCATCTGCTTCGCAGGATGCCACTGCTGTCGTCCCTGCTGCTGCTCTTCCTGTTGGTGTTTTGCTCGTTTTCCGCTGTTGCTAATGAGTTTTTCACTGCTGCTAATGCTGTTGCTACTGCTGCTGCTGTGTCAGGGACGAGCTCGTGTGGCGCGGCTCCCGTACGCGAAGACCCCGGAGGGCCTTAAGAATCGCTTGGTGCATCTTACGAACGCTCTTACGCCTGTATCCTGGGAGGACGAAGAGGACGCCAAGCCTGCTACCGCTGCTGTCGCAGCAGCACCAGCAGTAGCAGCAGCAGCAGATGCAGCAGCGACAAGAGCAATACCAACCGAGAATGTGTTGACACTGCTTAACGGGGAGGATGTGCCAACACCGGCGAGTCTCCCTGCTGTCTCCACAGACACTCCGTGCTGTCTCTCTTTTTCTCAGCTGCGTGCAGCCTTAGCAGCAGAGGAGAAGGGGTGTCTCCTCGATCCCCTGGCCTCAGCAAGTGATTCCACGAGGATACAGACCGAGGGCGTCAGCAAGAGCTGGAGTTGGCTGTGGGAAGCGAGCTGCGAAGCAATTTTGAAGGTTTTGTTTGCGCTGAACTGTCAGGTGCAGCAGCAAGAGAGACAGGGGTTTCTGCTGCTGCGGTTTTGTTTACTCCCTGATGCGAAGGGGCGGGTGTGGGTGACCAAAGTGTCTCCTTTCTGCCTTTCGGGCGCCCCTCAAGAATCCAAGGGTCCCCTAGCAACGGGACCTCCTGGAGAGGAAGAGTTTGTCGGCCTCGCGAGGCTCGTGCGCGACGTGGTGGAGTTGGTGGATCCCCCAGGGTACGACCGGCGAAGGCTGATAAAGGTGCTGTCTTCTTTTGCAAAAACCACAGAGTGTTAATCAGTTTACGGCTGCAGAGACACCCCAACGCATGCAGGAGACACGGCAGCTCGTACGGCAGCCTGGCATCCTCAACCACATCCACAGCGAAGACATCTCAATTGCTAACACAGCCTGTCTTCTTTCTTAAACGACCAAAGAGAAGCGAGAGACTCTCTAAAATGCACATGCAGCTAGCAGCTAGCTGCAGCTAACAGACACTTTCTTTTGTCTCCTTTTGCCAGCTGCCTCGTGCCCAGCGAGCTCGCAGGCCACAGACAGATTCCCCGTGCGGAGATGGGCAGGGACAGCAAGGCAGACACAACGCCAGAGACAGAAAGACAGAAACTTTAGGAGGCACACTTACGAGAGGAGACAGACACAGAACCACACACTTTAGGAGACACACTCACGAAAGGTGACAGGCACAGAGGGAGAAAGAGATAAAGTTACAAGTAGATACCGAAAGCGAGGCAATAAGGGAGACGCTGCAAGAGAGACACCGAAAGAGCTACTGAAAGAGCCACTGAAAGAGAGTCGCTGCAAAAGAGACACTGAAGGAGAGACCGTGAAAGTGAAGCAACTTTCAAGCAAAGACGATTCGTGCGTTGCTGTTTTTTTGCGTGTTGCTTTTCAGTTGATATCTAAGGAAGTGCCAGAGCGCTTTCTTTCTCCCAGCAGCTCCTCCTGCAGCGTCCCCAAGGGGAGCAGCAGCAGTTGCTGCTGCTGTCCCTCCGAAAAAACGAGAAAACCACAAGGGAGAGACACGTACATCAGAGAGCTGAGCGAAGCGCTGCTCCACAAGAGGCTTAGAGGATACGGGGAACTCCCGCCGCCTGAGGTCCTCAAGCGTTTTCGCCGCCTCGCCCCTTCGCGGGCCTTTGCAAAGATTCAATCCGCAGTAGCGCATGGAGGACAAAACTAATTGCAGCAGCAGCAGCTACTGCTGCAGCAGCTACTACTGGAACAGCAACAGTGACTGCTGCGGTGGCAGCTACTCGTGCAGCAGCAGCAGTAGCTACTAGTGCAGCAATAGCAACAGCTACTACTGCAGCAGCAGAAGCATCTAGTGATGCGGCAGCAAGTTATGCTGCTGGTGCTGCTGCACTAGCAGTAGCACCAGCACAGGAGGTCCCAGGCACTGATGCTGCTGCCACCGCTGCTGTCTCTAGGGGCAGCAGTTCCTGCCGATGGCGCTTTTTCTAGCGGTGGGACTAGCAGCACTCAAGTGTATGTACACTTCAAAAACGGGTATCTTTAACATGTGAACTAGATAGAACAACTGTCGGTCGTGTGCTCAGCAAGAGATGTACGACGTCCGCCTGTCCCTGTCTCTGTCCTCCCTTCTCTGTCTCTCTGTTTCTTTGTCTCTGTCTCCCTCTGTCTATCTCCCTATCTGTCTTTCTCTCTGTCTGTCTGTCTCTGTCTTGGCTAAGATAGTGCATGGCGAGATCCCTCAGAGGGACAGATAAAAAAGGAGACAGAAAGTCTCCTCTCCGTTAAGGCTCGGTTCACTTAAAATTCAGTTGTTATGCCAATGCGTTGCGTAGATCGTCGAGCTCCTCATCGCTGCTCGACTCCTCGTGCTGCACCAGCAGTGGCGGCTCTTCCGGCTGCTGCTGCTGCTGCTGCTGTGCTGGTGGTGGTGGTTGCTGCTGCTGCTGCTGCTGTGGCCGGTCCTCTTCAGAATCACTGCTGCACCGGCGGAGAAGAACCGGCCCTCGATCTTTGTTGTGTCCTGGGGCTGTCCAATCCCCGTGCATCGCTGCAGCATACAGATACTGCGGCTGCTGGTGCTGCTGCTGCTGCTGCAGATGCTGGTGATTCAGCTGTTCCTCACCAACATCTGTAGCAGCAAGTGCTGTCTTTTCTCCGGCAGAATGCATGCAGTAGTCCCCAGTGTCAAATTGCTGCTGAGGTGTATGTACATTCCACGGGGTCAGGGCGGAGGCAGGGGGAAGCTGCCACAGCTGAAGCGCAAACACATGCCCTAAACCCTAAACCCTAAACCCTAAACTAGCAGCTATAAAGCATTCTTTTGCAGATTTCACACTTTAAAGGGTTAGGGTACCTTGATAGTCCCGCTGTCTCCCCCGCTGATGAGAGAATCTCCTCCCTCCTGCATGAGCAGTTGATGCACCTGTAAACGCAACACAATCCCTAAACCCTAAACCTTAAAAGATAAAGCACTAACAGGTGGGAAAGGGCAGAGGACAGCGATAAGAGAGAGAGACTGCCTGACAGCAGCAGGAGCAGCAGGAGCAGCCGTAAAAGCAGCAGGAGCAGCAAGAGCAGCAAGAGCAACTTACTCCGCCGTTGTGTGCAGCCCACGCGAGGAGACACTCGCCCCTTTCTAAACACCACCAAGCAATGAATGACTGCAGAGACAGAAACAAAAACAGAACCAAAGATAAATGCATGCAAACCAACAGCCCCACAAGCGACAACCGTAAACGGAGACTTAAATACACTGAACACAAAACAAAAAGAGACAGAACAATGGCAGACAGAGATAAAGAGAGGAGACGGATATAAACAGGCGAGACAGAAATAGACACAGAACTAAGCAGGGCAGAAATTGCGAGACAGACAAAAGGCAGACAGAAGAAACAGACAGACTAAAGAGACAAACAAAATAGACATACCAACAAAAGAGACAAAGAGACAGACAGGGAGCGCAACAGAGAGAGAGACATTGACAGAGAGAGGTGCACCACGGAAACACACAGCGATACACAACAAGGAAGAGGCAGAAAGACAAAAGAGACAGACAGACAAAAGAGACAGATAGACAGACGAGACAGACAAAAGGGGCAAACAGACAGAAAAGACAGACAGAAAGAAGAGAAAGAGAGAGCTGCAGCAAAAGGTGTTTTAAAACCCGCCTACCGCGTATCCCACGAAGAGTCTCTTCCCTGGCTTATTAAGGGCCAACGAGTGGACAGTCTCTGCGTTGTCCCTTATCTGCAGCACTGCTCCTCTATCCAGTCTGTCTCTCTGGTATTTGAGGACGGAAATGTAGGGGCCGTGGCCCACAAAAGCTTCCCTAAGGAGACAGGGGAGACACAAGAGGCACAACCATTGAGAGACACCCAACAGCACAGGCTGCACGTCCAAGGTCGCTGCTCTCGTGGTGGGCGTCTGCCATTGAGACAAAACAAGAGAGAAGAGTCGGCTACAGCTTTCGGCCTGTCTCCTCCGTGAGCCGCGAGCTCCTAAGAGAAGGGAGAAAGGGAGATAGAGCAGCGGGTCTGGCTTCAGTCTCTGATTCTCTGTCTCCTTGGTTTGTCTCTAAATCGCGCTCTCTCTGGCAAGAAGGCCTCACAGACTGTCCGATAGGATGCACGAAATCGACTCTTCGGGTATCAGGCGGCTCTCTGCCTGAAAGCACGGCGTCTTTGTCTCCAACGAATACACAATAACAACTCCTGCGCTCGTGCCTAAGGAGACAGGGAGAAAGCAAGAGACACAAGGAGACAGACACATGCAGAAAGAAACAGAAAAGGTCCTACCTCTGCCCCTGCCTGCTCTTTTTCGGTGTCTCCTCTGTTGCCGCTGCTCTCTACTCCTTTTGCATCTCGGCTGCTAACTGTCTCTTCTAGTAGCCCGACCCTCGGAGACAGCACGCCGCAAACACAGAGACAGAGAGACAGCGCGAGACACAAAGAGACACAGAAACACAGGCAGAAAAAGAAAAACAGAGACCCAAACAGAGAGACAGAAAGAGAGGCAGAAAGATAGACAGAAATAAAAGAGCAGCGACCCAGGCAGAACGAGAGGTAGAAAGAGGCAAAAGAAGATACAGATAGAAAAAGGGAGAGACATACAGAAAGAGAGAGGGACTGTGCGTACCGATAAAGGCCAAGAGATGCTCAGCGACGAAGGAGCAGCAAGTAAGCGAGTGCCCGTTGAGTCTCTTCTCGAGTTTTCCCCCAGAGATAACAGACAGCGACGGCGCTGAGAGACAGCAAACACGACAACGACAGTAGAGACAACGAAGGCAATAAAGACCACAGAGACAGTAGAGATTATAGAGACAATAGAGACAGTAGAGACAACAAAGACAACAGAGACGGCAGAGAAGTAAAGACAGTAAAGACAATAGAAACAATAAAGAGAGTTCTTTTGAAGAAGACACAATCAGAAGTTAATAGCCAAAACAGGAAGAAAGGGGAAACGCGAGTCAAACAAACAACACACAACGAGAAACATAGAAAGACAGACAGAGACTAAGAGAGACAGGAGACCGAGACTGAGGCAGAGAGACACAGAAAGAGAGACGTACAGACGCAGAGACACATAATGACGGAAAGGGAGACAGTACGAAAGACACAAAGCACGAGAAAAAACAGAAAGAAAGAGACAGCGACAAAGAAAGAAAAGAGACGGAAAGAGACAACAACAGAAACAGAAAGAAAACAGAAAGCAGCTGAAACTCAGAGAGAGAAGCAGACAAAAAGAGAGACAGGAGCAGATAGAGACAGAAAGCAAGCACCTTCGACCAGTCTGATGCTCCCATCAGCAGCAGCGGAGATAAACTTCTGTCCCTGCTTTAAGCCCGAAAGGCCAACTACTGCACTTCGATGTATCTCCACCGAGGCGATCTGCAGAGACACACAGACGCACAGAAGCAACAAGAACTCTCTTCACAAACAAAGAACCCTAAAGCACGAGCCCTAAGCCCTAAACCACGGCGGCGTGATGCAATCAACAGTCCACTGTTCCGGTCTCCTTTCCTTAGTAGCGGATTTAGGGTTTAAGGTTTTAAAGGTTCTATGTTTGTGCGTGCGTCTGTCTAATTCTGGCTTTGGCGGGTTTGTGGTTTGGGGCTTGTGATTTAGGGTTTGTGGTTTTCTCACTTGTTTTAGATTTCCAGAAGACTGAAACTGCAGACTTTGGAGAGTCCCATCTGCAAACATAAACCCTAAACCCTAAGCCCTAAACCCTAAACCCTAACTCCTAAACGACAAAATCCTAAGCCCTTAAACTATACGCCCTAAGCAACACGGCCAGATAGCTATTCGCATGAAAACGCTAAACCTTAAACACTAAACCCTGCGACTAACCATCTAATGCCAAAACGACTATCTTGCTTTCCGCATTAAAAAGCACAGCCCTAGCCTAAGAAAGAGAACAAAGAAACCCAAAACCCAAAACCTTGAGCCCTAATGTGAACAGACACCTCTCATCTGCCAGATGCTTCCTAGGGCGTAGGGTGTGTGGTGTAGGGTTCGTCAAGACATACTTTATGGGGGAGCTTCTGAGAGTATGTAGAAGAAAAGAGTTTGCTTGAAGTGTCTGTACACCCCAGAACCCTAAACCCTAAACCCGAAACCCTAAACCCTAAAACGAAAGCACCCATTTGCATTCCATGGCGAAGAACAAAAGAAAACACCTGACCTTAGGGTTTAGGGTTTACGGTTTAGGATTCATGCAGTTACCTAAGAACCACAAGGCGACCATCCCCAACTCGTCGGGCTCCACGATTGTCCACAAACGCCCCAGGCGACTCATGCTGGTTTTATCCTGAGATGTACGTAAACCCTAAACCCTACGTCACTTTGAATAGGGTTCGGGATGGGCTGTCGAAAGAGCCAAGGCAGTAAGCAGGGTATGCAATGAAAATATAGAGAATTCGGATACCCACTTTCCTGCTGGAAGGAGGATTTGGGTTTAGGATTTAGGGATTGTGGTTTAGGCTTTACCTCATAGGCGGCCGCAATGCACAAGCCTTTTTGGTCCAAAGAAGAGACAGCAAACCGCTGGGGCCCCGTTGTCGCCGTCATCACGGGGCGCACACACTTGCTGTGCACTGCTGCCTGCAGCAGGGGCAGCAGTTGTAGCAGCAGCAGCAGTTGTAGCAGCAGCAGGAAAAGCAGCAGCAGCAGCAACAGTTGTAGCAGCAGCAAAAGAACAGCAGCAGCAGCAAGAGCAACAGCAGCATGCGACCTGTTCAGTTAGAGAGAGAAAGGTCAGAAGCTCCTGTGACATTCGGGTGTCTGGACGCCGCAGTAATTCCTAGTGCCGCAGCAACACCACACCAAACAGCAGCAACAGCAACTGCAACAGCATCACAAGTAGCATCATCTGCTGCTGCTGCAGGAGTAGCAGCTGCAGCAGCAACGGCAACACTAAAGGCAGCAGCACAAATAAAATAAAACAGATAGCTACTGCATATCAGGACGCTGATGTTGCTGCAGCTTGCCAGCTAGCTAGCTGGCTAGCCAAGCTGACCTGTATGTAATTGAACAATTTGTTTTTCCTCCTCTCCAAGAATTTCGTGTCTGTCGCGGCTGGCAGCAAAGTCTTCGGGGGAAGCTCAGGCAGCGCCGCGTAATCGCTGCAGCAGCAGCAGCACAACAGCAGCACAGGAGCAGCAGCAGAAGCTGTTTAAGCAAGCTCGACGGCAGCACAGCAGCATCAGTAGACGCTACAGCAGCAGCATTGAACGCCCCGGTGTAAGTACACCCGACAAAGTTGCCTTCTACTCCATCTCAACAAACCAGCAGCAGCAGCAGCGTACCTGGCGAGCAGCTGCTCATGGAGAGCAACGAAGTCGCTAAAACGACGCCATACTGCAGGTAACACAACAAGCATGCATACAGCAGTAACGTGTAGCAGCAGCAGCAGCAGTAGCAACAGCAGCAGCTGCTGCTGGAAAGCAGAGCGTGCTAACCTTGCCAGGAGAGTTTGGCGTAGTGTACAGACACCATAAATGCCACGCGGCCTTCCTCGATCTCCTCGTACTGAGGAATCGTCACACGCAAGAGGGAGCCCTCCATCCTGCAGGGACAGAAGGGACAGGAGACAGCAAATAGAACAGAGACAGAAGAGACAAAAGAGACACAGAAGATAGCAAATTCAACAGAAACAAAAGGCAGAATATTCAGAAGAGACAGAAGACAGCAGAGACGGGAGAGGATGAGGAGAAGACGAGAGACACAAGAACCAGGAGAACACTGGCATGAGAAGAGACAGCAGAAAGGAGACAGAAGATACAGTAGAGAGGAGAACAAAGACAGATGAGACACGAAACAGGTGATAGCCTAGCATAGAGAGATGCAGAAGCAAAGAGAAAACTGAACATAAATGCCTCTCAAAGAGAAACAAGCGCAAACACAGAATTTCCTCTTTCTAAGAAAACCAAACGAAGAGAAAGCAAACAAAGCAAGCCCTTTGGCTCACCCCGCCAGAAAAACTCGAAAAGCGCAGCAGCAAGCAGCCTTTAATCAGGAGTAGGTCTTAGGGGTAGAGAGAGACAGCAAGAGAGACAGACAGTGTGAAAGGCAACTCTGTTGATCTCTGCTGCGCTGAAGAAGCTTGCTGCAGCCGCGCCTCTTTCTGAACGGGCACAGACAGAAACAGGAGCGCGACTTGAAGACAACAGAGAAATAAAAAACGCCAAAAAGCTAGCCAGGAGACAAACGGTTACGATCCTCTCAGCTGTACTGACAGCCAACGAAAGATTGAGTGCCTAGCTGTCTGTGCAGCGACAGCATTGGCTTGCAGGAGCAGCAAAATAAAGGCGTCTTTAGAGAGCCTTTTTTCAATGTTTTCCTTTTTCTGAATATTTTTCTAGGGGTTGTTTAATGCGAAGCCATCGAGCAGCCGCAGCCCCGTGGTACAGACCAGCAAAGAAGCTGAGATTTTCAAGGCCAGGGTTGCTACTCTGCCTGGTCTGCCAATCCACAGAGACACGCCTTTCTGCCGGAGACTCTGCGGTTAACAACGTCATTCGCTTTTTGCTCTCTTCAAGGAGAAAACGCTCTTTAGTGGAATATCGCATGCCCTCCTGTCTCAGGCTCGAGGCTCACACAATTATTGCTGCCTGTAGCACGTAAATGCGTATGTTGGACATTGCATTGTTTGTCTGTTTGTTATTACTTATCACTGCATAAGGAATGTCTTAAGTAGTCTATGGATGGAGGGGTTAAACATGTGTATGTGAGGAGCAGTAGCAGCCCAGCTGGTGTTGGGATGTGTGCGAGCCCAAAGTGTTGCTGGCCTGCTGCACCTTGGCCGCATCGCCTTGCCGCTTGGCTGTGCTGACATTGGCATTGCCTTTTAGAAAGGCAAGCCGAGAAGGGCGGACTTCTTACGGGGGTTACTATTCTTTAGTTATGGGTCGTGTCAGTAGTTACGGCCTCTAAGAAGAGGCATTAGTAGAGCCGTTACACTTCACAACACCCCATGGTTCTTGTCAAAAAACCTTTATCCCCACACCATCGGGGGGAGGGTGGGCAAGATGAAGGTCACAGCCCGTCAGGAAGCTGCTTGGCTTCTAACGCTGCAAAATATTTCTTAAATTCTTTCCCGTAAAGATAAGAAATTGTAACTTGGGAGGAGATTAACTGCCTACCATCATCCCTAGTGTACAACGAGGCGCCATTAAGCGGTTCCTTTTCTTTTCTGATATGGCTATCAGCAGCCAGCCATCTTCTGAGGCCCTGCAAAGGTTTGGAAAGCCTTAGCATCTGCAAGCGAATGTAAGCCGAGCTAGCAGGAAATGAAAAGAAAATACGCAGGAAAGAAACTCCCTAGCAACATGCGATGCTGGTGATCTGCTGCTAGTAGATGCAGACGACCTACGAGGCGCAAAGGACGTGCTTTTCGAAGAAGTTGATGAAGCGCTGGCTTGGCACGTGTGGCTCGCTGACGTGTCCGTGCCATTTCATACATCATTCATGTTCCAAAATATTTAAAAAGGCACAGACTACGAAAAGTTGCCTTTTAAATGAAGTTAGAGAATCTGCCAAGTACCCAGCAACCGTGAAAAAACAGAAGGATTGTGCGAGCTGCGGGAGAACAAGCTGTGGAACCCAAGAAGTCATAGAGGTGAGGATTCCTAGCCTCCAAAGAACAGGCAAAGAAAAATTCTTGCGAGTCGCAAAAGGCCAGCACTTTGGCAACGGCAGCGGCTAACACAGGCAGCAGCGCAGTATACGAAGCTGCCCACAAGAAGCCACCCAGCTAAGGGCTACGCTAAAGACAAAATCAAAAGACATTTGAGCTTTCTTGAACCGCCAGTATTTCCATTAGTACCTACTTTTCATTTAATTCTTAGAGCAAGTTGGCCTGTCAAAGGCTTGTCGCTGTTGGGTAGACTGCAATTCCGAAGAATGGCCTTCAGGCCTGCACAAAGCACGCTGACCACTGGTCTCTGCACCTCGCGAGCAAACGTCTTTGGGATGCAAACGTTTAAGCCCTGCAAAAGTGCTGTGTGGCTGCTTATCAGTTAACCAGGCTTTTGTGTGGAGAAGGAGCGAGCTCCCTGGCATCGCCAGTTTGAGGCGGGAAACCAGTAGTCTATTGGCAGCTGCCGAGGCCGGGGCAAAAGCAACAAAAATTTCGGTGCCAGAGTTTCTCTTTTGCACTTCTTTCCTCTATCTTTACGGGATTGGACTTGGTAGACAACTCGCGGCACGAAAAGCTATTTTCTGGAAGAAAGTGCCAGCGGCAATCAGCCATCAGCAGGAGCAACAACAATGAGAGAGTGAACCAGCCTTCGTAGGGAAGCACGAGGACGTGCGTCTTACGAGGATGGGAGATGCACCATGTGTATGTTCTTTAGCGCAGTGTTTGTCCGTCTATTACAGCTTAAAAGTGCCCCGATTAATGTAGGAAATTAGCTGTGAAGGGAATGGTTATGCATACGTAAATGAGGATCTGTAGCAGCCCAGATGCTCGGATTGTGTGGTCAGACGGGTGCGGCGCCAAGGTGCAGACAGCACCTTGGCCGCATTCCTCGTCGCTTGGCTTTTCTCAGGCCCGCATGGCCCCAAAGAGACAAACTGGATAAAGCAGACTTCTTTGGACAAACTATTTTTAAGGTAGTGCTTAAAGGTAGAACTTGTTATGGGTTTTAAGCAGAGCCCTAGGTGCTAGCGTTACAGAACACACCACCCCTCAAAGTGAGCCATGGTAAGGGGCTGAGATACAAGGAAAGAGGCATCGACTAAAAGCAAATCTCTTGAAAAAGCTGTCAAATGTTCGTCTATAGGGACTCAAGGCCATGCGAGGCAGACAGTTCAAAAGACGGGAGTTGGGTGTCTACTCACCACTGCGCCAGACTTCTCCTTCCTCAAGCGATTGAACAGGCTGAGGCATTTCTTGGGCCAACGCCACTAGCCCTTCAGATGAATAAACTGATAAACTAGTTACATTTTAACAAACACTTATGCTTTGCAGTGTATCATGAGCACATGCAGGTCTTTTCGCCTCTAGGGGCCCTAAGGACCCCTCGCACCAACAGGAAGCCCCAAATTGGTATATCGCTTTCCCCTGCGGTTTTCAGAGCTTTTGGAGAGAAATGTCTTGGTTGTTTGATGTTTGCCTTCAGAACCTTTGGACTTCGGTTTTAGGATTCAGGGTTTACAGTTTAGGGTTTAGGGTTTAGGATGCGCGTGGAAACCGCCAAAAAGCCATACTGCTCTTCTTTAGCACTTCCCTCATCACGGCCTCCTCAGCCTTTTTACTGAATGTAGATGAGGCCTTCTGCATTTTCAGATACACCAGTCAGCAGGCACCTCCCACCAACGCCAGGGAGGAGCAGCCGAGCGGCGGTCGCAGCTGTACAGGCACTTGGAGTCTTTTGCTTTGCAGAGGGATTCCGGTGAGGGCAGATCAGCAGCAGCAACAGCAAGGAATGGGGGCTGGAGGCGCCTAGCCTTAAGAGGCCGCCTGCACAGGTGGAATCCAAAATGGGTAACTGCTGCAGACGCAAAGCACCGTAAGCACTTAGGGTTTGGGGTTTAAGGTTTGGGGTTTGAGGTTTGGGGCTTAGGGTTCCGCGATTGGGGTTTAGGATTTAGGGTTTAGGGTTTTGGGTCTGTGTATTGCAGATGTCAGGGTGACGAGTGGGTGGTCTATCTCAACTCCCGTCAGACGCAGGAGAGCGCAAGCAATGAAGTTGTAAACCCTAAACTCTAATTTTGGAGAACCCTATCCGTAAACGAAGAATCGAAAATTATCGCTAGCCACCAAACTTTTAGTTCGAGGTGTATATGTGGGGTTTAAGGTTTGGGGTTTAGGGTTAGGGTTTGTGTGCAGACAACGTCAAAGTATACGTGTTTAAATTTTCTTCCAAAGAATTTGTGGGAGCAATTTCAAAAGACTTCAAATGTCTACTTCATTGTTATTTGCGCCCTGCAGTGCATCCCCGCGGTAAACCTTAAACCCTAAACTCTAGCTTTGTAAAAGTGCCGCATGTGCAGGTTGTCTCTTAGCACTCAGGTGTAGGTGTCCGCGTTCCATTCTTGCAAACCGTAAATCCTCCACTCGAGACCCTAAACCCGAACTCTAAACCCAAACCCTAAACCCTTGCTGCGTTCTGCAGATCTCGACAACAAGCGGAACGCCGACGTTAGCTCTGCCTCTGGCTGTGGTGGTATTAGTAAATGCCATCAAAGATGCTTACGAGGACGTTCAGAGACACAAGTCAGATCGACTGGAAAACTTACAAGTTGGTTTCCACAATGTGCACAAGGGTTTAGGGTTTAGGTTTGTAAAGCCTGACTTTTGAGCGCTTCTGGCTGAGTGCGATCCTTGTTCCACGCTCTCTGTAGGATTTAGGATTTGGGGTTTTGAGGGTTAGGGGTGTTTAAGTGTTTGGGTTTATACAGGGTTTTGCGTGTTTGTTGTTTTGAGGGTTTGATCGTTTAGGGTTTAGGGTTTAGGGTTTGCGTTGTAGGTGACGCATTGTCTGCCTCGTGACGCAGCTGACGCCGCAGCGGATGCGAAGCATGCGAACAAACAAAGGCAGAAAACTCTGGCTGCAGTTGCTCGTTTAAAGAAGTCTTTGCTGTCTAGAGAGCTTGATGCGCTTGGGTCTGACAGCGACAAAGACGATGGGGTGTTGCTGGAGCAGGACGCTCAGAGGATGCAGCAGGAGCAGCAAAAGCAAGACGCAGAGAGGGAGAGATTGCGGCGTTTAGGGTTGCTAGCAAGGAATTGGAAAGACGTGAAATTAGGAGATATTGTTGTCTGTTTCAAAAATGAGGCCATCGCTGCAGACATGGTGCTGCTGGGATCGTCCGATCCCAAAGGGCTGGCCTTTATAGAGACGAGCAGCCTTGACGGAGAGACAAACCTCAAGTTAAAACAGACAGCCAAAGGAGACATTTTCAGTATGTCTCCTTCTCTTGCGAAGGCCGTGTTGAAGGTTAAGAGCTTCGAAGGACATTTGGTTTCTAAGCATCCAAACAGAGACATCGGGACGTTTGAGGGTTTGCTGTTTGTGAAACAAAATTCGCATGCAGCTTCAGCCCGAGCCTCTCCGGCTTTCAGCGAAAGCCGCACACCTTCCCCAAATCAGGAGCCTTCTAAAGCAATTCCCTTAGCCTATTCCCAAATTCTCCTTCGCGGCTGCAAGCTGAGGAATACCGACTGGGTGATTGGCCTCGTGGTTTATACAGGAAAACAAACCAAAATACAAATGGTGCTCTTTCTACATTGCATCCACTATTCCTGATACTTGGGGTTTAGGGTTTAGGGTTTAGGGGTTAGGGTTTAAAGGTTTAGGGTTTAGGGTTTGAAAGTTTAGGGTTTAGGGTTTAGGGTTTAAGGGTTTAGGGTCTAGGGTTTAAGGGTTTAGGGTTCACGGTTTGGGGTTTGTGTGGTGTCTGTGCAGAACAGCGGAGCGGCCCCCCGCAAGATGTCGCGTGTAGAAAGGCTGACCAATCGGCTGACGCTGGCAGTTTGGGGCCTCCAAATGTTGCTTTGTTTTTTGTCCGCCTTTCTCCATATGGCATGCATTTTCTGGGTTCCAAAGCGCGAATTTTACCAAATTTTTGCAAGTGGCGGGAAAGAGTCCCCTGCAATGTTCTGTAAGCACGCAGGCTTGCCTAGGGTTTAGGATTTAGGGTTTAGGTTTGGGGGTTTTGTCTATTTTGTCAAGGAACTGCTGCAGCCCGCCTGTGTAACTTCTTTTCCTGAAGCTCTCTCGAGCATCGTTTGGGGTTTAAGGTATAGGGTTTAGTGTTGTGTGTGTTCAGGCGTTGTGAGTTTCTTCACATGGATGGTGTTGACATGCAATATGGTGCCGATATCCCTGGTGGTTCAGATGGGGATGGTGAAGGCTTTGCAGGCCTTTTTCATTTTTAAGGATAAAGATATGATGTCGGAGACGGAGGACAACTCGAGGAGCAAGGCGATCTACTTGCCGGGGGATGAAGAGTTTGCAGCAGCAGCAGCCGCAGCAGCAGCAGTAGCACAGGGGCGCGGTCCCCTATCCAGCAGTGGGGGCTCTCCGGCGACTAGGCAGCAGGCTCCGGCGGATGGGTTGTCTCCCATGCGCTATGCGTCTCCTTACATCAATGGAAGCCCTTCGCCAGCTGGTTCTCTTGGGGGACGTGCTGCTGCTTCTCCTGTCATCAAGGAAACGCAGTGCCAAGGGGCGTGGCCTCGCACCAGCGATCTAAACGAGGAGCTTGGCCAAGTCAGCTACCTTTTCTCCGACAAAACGGGAACCCTCACCAAGAACGTCATGGAGTTCCGAAAATGCTGCATCAAAGGCATGCCACAACAACTCGAAACCCTTAACCCGCTGCTCCTTCGTTAACTTTAGGCTTAAGGGTTTAGGGTTCAGGGTTTAGGGCTTTGTGGGTGGTGTTCAGGGGTGAGCTATGGGACGGGCATTACGGAAATTCGTCGGCAAGTTCTTCACAGACTCGGGAAGCCAGTTCCCCCTGAACCGCAGCTACGTACGTTTTTTGTGTCTCCCTGTCTCTCTGTCTCTCTAAATCTGTTTGTGTTTCTGTGTATCTCTCTGTGTGTGTGGATTATTCTGTCTGTGTTTCTCTTCCCTTTGCATGTTGGTGTCTCTGTCGTGCTTTTCCATTTGTCCCTCTCTGCATTTGCCTCTTTCTTCTTTCTGCGTATGTATTTCTCCCTGTCTCTTTTGTCTTACTTTGTCTGTCTCTGTCTCCTTTCTCCCTGTCTCTTTGGGTGTCTCTTGCTGTCCTTGTCGAATTGCATTTAGTGCTGCTCCGTGCCCTCTTCTCCGCATTCCTCATTGCCCACGCAAGGGTTAGGGTTTGTGGTTTGTGGTTTTTGGTTTTTGGTTTGGGTTCAGTTCCGTCTGAGAAAGAGACCCCATATGTCCGGATGGTTGATAAACACCTTCGGGAGCATCTTGCCAATCCGATGAGCCCCTGCCACTCCCACGCGCTCTTTTTCTTTCTCCACCTCGCCATCAACCACAGCGTTATCTGCGAGGCGGAAGAAGACGGGGGAACCACGTAATCCTGTTTTAGGATTTAGGGTTTAGGGTTTATGGCGTCGCTGCATTCGGTTTTAGGTTTTACGGTTTAGGGGTTAGGGTTTGAGGTTCCTTCTTCCTTTTGGTGCAAGCCCACAAAAAGTTCTACCAAGGCATACCTGTTTATGATTTGTGGTTCAGGTTTTGTGGTTTGTGATTTGTGGTTTGTGCTGTAGGTACGGGGCGAGCAGCCCGGACGAGAGGGCGTTGGTGTACAGCGCGCATCACTTTGGTGTCTCCTTTTTGGGTCGTAATTCTGAGGGTTTGTCTGTCTCCGTATTGGGAAGAAAGACGGACGTGCGTGTTCTCTGCTCCATAGAGTTTACGTCTCGTCGGAAGCGCTCTAGCATATTGGTGGAGATACTTTTTCCCGAGTCGGGTGAGGGGATAGCTGGTTCGCAAGCAGGAGACAGCAGCGAGCGCGGCGGTGCAGCAGCAGGCCGCTACAAGCGCAAGATCATTCTTTTTACAAAAGGAGCAGACACCGTTTTGCTGCCGCTGCTGGCGGAGGTGGGGCCGCTCGAGCGGGAGATGATCGCTACTATGGAGGATTACGCCCAAGACGGCCTCAGGACGCTTTGCATTGCAAAAAGGGAAATTCCGGCGGACGAGTTTGTACGGTGGTTCAAACTTTATGAAGAGGCAGAAAACACAAATGATAACCGCCAAGAGATCATAGAACAGTGAGAGTGCCCCCAGCTAGCTACGTCCGTATTCTGTCTCCTCGCTTTTTTTACAGTCTTCTCAGCCGTCTCTTTTCCTCTTTAGTGCATGCGCCTTCTGTCTCTCACCGTCTCTATCGCTGTTGGCGTCTCCTTAAACTCGGATACTCTCTCTGTCTCCCTTGCTGTCTCCCTCACCGTCGCTCTCTGTCTCCCTCTATATATCCGTCTGTCTCCCTCTTTGTCTCTCTCTGTCTCTGTTTCTCCTCTTGCCTCTCAGCAAAGAGAGTTTCCCACTGGCTGTCTGTCTGGCTATCTCTCTAGATTGCTGTCTGTCTCTCTCTGTGTCTCTGCCCCTCTCCCTCTCAGCGAAGAGAGATTCTTTGTCTCTGCCTCTCTGTCTCTCCTGTGTGTCTCTGTCTCTCCATCTGTCTCTCCTCTCTGCCCTTGGCTCTCTATCTGTCTCTGTATCTCCATCTGCCTCTCCTGTCTGTCTCGGTCTCTTTTTCTTTTTCTGTTGCTGTGAGTAAGTCTCTCTGTTTCCTTTTTATTTTATCTCTATTTTGTTTATATTTTGTTTGTATTTTATTTGTATTTTGTTTATCTTTTATTCATCTTGTGTTTCTATTTTATTTCTATTTTATTTATCGCATTTATTTTGTTTATTTTTTATTTCGATTTTATTTGTTTTATTTGTGTTTTATTTATCTTTTATTTATTGTTTATTTCTATTTATTAATGTTTTATTTCTATTTTATTTTGTTTCCGCGCACTTGTCGGTCTTTGTGCTGTCTGCATTGTTGCTGTCTGTCTCTTTTTGTCTCCGCGGAAATGCATAGGGTGGCAGATATGCTGGAGCACGACTTGGAGCTTCAGGGCATCACAGGAGTCGAGGATAAACTGCAAGACGACGTGGGACCGACTGTCGAGAAACTCAGACAAGCGGGAATCAAGGTCAGTGTTTAGGGTTTAGGGTTTAGGGGATAACCGACTAGGATACGTGTGTGGAAACGGAGAGACGCTGGCCATGCGGCGCGCTGTCTGTCTTTTTCTGTTTACCTATGTGTGCCGCTTTGTGTTTCTGTGTGTCCGTCTGTGAGGCGTTGTGTTTGCTGTCTGATGTCTGCTGTGTGTCTCTTTCTTTGTAGGTTTGGATGCTGACGGGGGACAAGGTAGACACGGCGATCAACATCGCAATCGCCACGTCCCTGCTGACCACCTCCATGCAGCGCAGTGTGTACGTGTGGGAGGAGCTGGACTGCAACAAAGACAACGTCCTCGACAAACTGCAAGAAGACTTAAAATCATTGGCAGCAGAGCGACGAATGTTTCGAAATGACAAAAAAAGTTTTATTCAAGAACGCAAAGAACGCGCGCTTATTGTCGACGGAAATGCGCTGGCTGTTTTACTCGAACCAGATATTTCAAAGAAATTCGCCGCTTTATGCACCGCTTGCAAGGCCGTCATCTGCAGCAGAGTCACGCCCTATCAAAAGGCAAGCTCTAAATTCTAAACCCTACTTCATGGCAGCCTCAGGTGGTTAGGAGAGAGGAAATGGATCATGGGTTCCTACGGTTTAGGGTTTAGGGTTTAGGGCTTGGGGTTCGTGCGTTTCAGGGTGCTGTGGTTTCCTTGATAAAGATGCTGACAGGAGAGGTGACCTTGGCCATTGGCGATGGGGCTAACGACTGCAATATGATTCAGGCGGCCAACGTCGGGGTTGGCCTCAGGGGACAAGAGGGAATGCAAGCCTTTAATGTAACTTTAAATCCTAATGTATATTCTAAGCCGTAATCTAAACCCTAAACCCTTATGTAGGCAGTAACGCCGAATCTGAACCTTGTGCCTTTGAAGGCGTATGTGCAGCTAGTATTGGGGAGTATAGGCGGTGTCTTTTGCGTGTGTCTCTCTGTGTCTCCTCGCAGACGTCGGACTACGGCCTGAGCCAGTTTCGCTTTTTGCAGTATTTGCTGCTGGTGCATGGGCGGTGGAACTACCGTCGAGTGTCGCGCCTTGTGCTGTACATGTTCTATAAAAATATGGTCCTCGTGCTCCCCATGTTCTTCTACGGCATCTTCTCTCTCTTCTCCGCACAAAAATTCTACTTCGAGTTTCTCTACCAAATGTATAACGTCGTATTTACTGCGGTCAGTGCCTAGGGTTTAAGGTTTAGGGTTTAGCGTTTAAGGGGGGTTGCCTAAATTGATTTTTTTCGTCAAAAACCAAGAAAGACTAGTCTATTCATATTTATCTTTCTCTCTATTTATTTGTACATTTATATTTAGATTGCTTGCTGTAGAGTGGGTGGAGGTGGTGTCGCTTGAGGTCCATTGGTTTGTTGGTTGCTCGTTTGTTTGCTGTGCCATATGGCATGCATGCCGTAACCTATCCGTCTCTGTCGTTGTGTCTATCTGTGTCTACCTTGTCCTTTCCTGCTTTCATCTTTTTCCATCTTGTCTTTCAGTCTCCGTCTCTTTCTCTTCCCTGGCTTGGGGTTAGATTAGAGTGTGGGCTGTTGTTTGTCTTTTGTCTCTTTCAGATTCCGATTACTTTATATGGAGTATTGGATCAGGACGTCGACAAGCACCTGTGTCTCCGCTATCCCCAACTCTATAGAAGTGGTCATTCGCAGTTTTATTTAAACTTTCGCGTTTTCCTCAGCTGGATGCTGACGGGCGTTTGGCATGCTGCAGTTGTCTTTGTGGTGCCCGCATTTTCCTTTGGCTACAACATTATCCCGATGCTGAACGGCCAGGTACCTCGACTAGCAAACAACACCAACAGCAGCAGCAGCAGCAACAGCAGCAGCAGGAGCAGCAGCAGCGCATGCAGTTGTTGCATAAAAAGCTAGTGCAAGATTTTTCTCGAGGGACTGCTGCGTTTTTGTCTTTACCTGCTCTCCCTGGATGGTCTCTACGTTTGAGGGTTTAGGATTTAGGGTTTAGGGTTTGGGATGTATGCGCAGCCTTTTGATATTTGGATGGTGGGGATGTTGGTCTTTGCCTTGAACATGGTCGTGGTGAACGTCAAAGTTCTTATGGAGACGAGCTACCTCACTCCCATCATTTGGGCTGGCTTCTTTATCAGGTGCAAATGCTGCTCTTGCCCCTGTTTTTTCTGCTGCAGCTAGGGTTGCTGATGCTGCTAGTGTTGCTGCTATTGCTGTTGCAGCTAAAGTTGCTGCTGCTGAAGTTGCTGGTGTCGTTGGATCTGGTGGTACATGCATTGCTGTTGGTGGAGCATTTGCTGCTGTTGCAGCGAATGCTGGGGTGTCTGTCTCTTATAGTGTCGCTTTAGGGTGTTGTTGCATGCATATCGCAGCCTGTTTGTGCGGGCCGTTCGGTAGGCAGCTAGTTTTAATCAGCAGAAGAAGGCTATCTGCCCTTGTATGTCTTTTGCAGTCTGCTGGCGTTTATCTTGTTTTTCTTTGGGTTTTCTTCTTGGCCGCGCCTCGCGGGTTCTGTCCTTGGTAATGTTTATTACGTTTTCATTAGCGCAGCACCCACGTCGCTCATTTGCATGGCAGTGGGCCCCACCCTCTGCCTTTTGAGGGATTGGATTTGGAAAACCTTCAAAGTTTCTCTCAGGCCTGAACTCCATCACGTCATCCAACAGACAGTCAGACATTCAACACAGATAATGCATGCTGCTACTGCTGTTGCTGCTGCTGCTGAGACCATTGCTGTTGCTGCTGGGATCCAAGTAGCAGCAGCAGGGAGTTTGCAGGTGGTTGTTTGGTTTGCAAAGGAATGAGACTCCTAGGGAGAGGTCTCTGTCTGTCTCTTTCTTTGTCTCTCTCTCGTTCTGCCTCTCCTTCACTGTCTGTCTCTGTCTCTCTTTTTCTGTCCGTCTTTCTCTTTCACTCTCTTTGTCTCTTTCTCTGCCTCTGTCTGTCTCCGTCTCTCCTCTCTCTTTCTCTGCGTCTCCCTTTCTCTGTCTCTCTGTGTTTCTCTGTTTCTCTCTTTCTGTCTCATTCTCGCCATCTGTCTCTTTGTTGCATGTTGAATTTATTGCCTTATTGAGCCTCAATTAGCGGTTGGCAGCTGTGCAGAAGGCCAGGTGTTTGCACAGGCACGTGAGGTGTCTGTACAGGCACGTAAAGTGTGTGTGCTGTATGCGGTTTGTCTCTGAGCACAGGAATATTTAAAAGACGTCGAGTTTGTATCGCGGGTGGGGCTTGTCGGCAGGAAACAGCGGCAGGAGCCGTCTGAATCGGAAAACAACGCACGATCCCCTGAGTCATTTAATGAGTGGGAAAAGCGGCCAGTCCCCGGAGATCGCCGCCATGATGAGCTCCCCAGCGAACAAGCACAGTCACCGTCTCCAGTTGTGCCATTTTCGGTAGTGAGACAACTGTCTCTTCTCTCTCGTCTTCGGTGGCTGTCTCTTGCTCTCTCTGCCTCTGTCTTTCTGTCTCTGTCTGTCACTCTTGCTATATTTGTCTCTCTGTCCATCCCTGTCTCTTTCTGGCTCTCTATCTGTCTCGGTCTCTCCATCTGCATGTGTCTCCGCGGCTGCCTCTCCTGCATCCTCTGCAGTGCCTGTTGTTCTTTGTGTGGTCTTTCCCTTTATATATTTATTTGTTTGTTTGTTTATTTATGTATTTATGTGTTTCTTTTTGAAATGTATTTTTGTATTTATGTATTTATTTATGTATTAATGTGTTCATTTATTTATGTATTTGTTTATTTATTTATTTGATTGTTTGTTGTTTTCTTTGTTTTCAGGCTGAGGATGTGACCAAGAGGCCGTCAACTGCGCCTAGCGGACGTTACAGCGGCTACGCATTCTGCGAGGCCGACCCTGCGTTTGTCAGCGTGCTGCATGCAGACGGCGAGGAACCAAAGGGACCGAAGGATAAACTCTATGCACCTGCAAACGGAAACCACCAGCTCAGCAGCAGCAGCCGCATCAGGGGAAGAGATCCCAAAGGTGTCTCTTACGCCGATGAAGGCTTGGGATGCGGTAGTGCTTCTTTTATTAGTGAGTGCAGCTTTTCGAAGTTATAAGAGTTAAGGACGGTTGCTTAGGGTTTAGATTGTGCACTTGCAGCAGCATAAAAAACAAGCAGGGGCCTCGCAGCAGCAGCATCAGCAGCAGCAGCTGCTGCTGCTGACAGCATGGACCTGGAAAAGCTCACAAGGCGTTTTTCGCTTATGGACATCGTGAAATGCATTGGGGTGTATAGCCACCTCCAAGCTGTTCGTGGCAGCGCAGCTCCTCTCTAAAGTTCCAACGCGCCTAAAGTTTCTTTACTTAGAATCTCTGGTTCGAGACTAGCAATTTATTTTTTTGCGTCTCCAGCTTTTTGGCGTTTCTGAGGTGTATATACATCCCAACAGCGACGGTTTCGGTAAGCCTTACCAAGATAGGCTGCCTGCGCAGGTGCAAACCTTTCATACGGATTCTGGTGAGGCTGCTGCTTTGGGGTCACTTAGTGCCTCAACGCAGAGCACCGATGCGACCTTTTAATCTTAAACAGAGGGATTTAGAGCTTAACAGGAAGAGGAAGGGTCAGAGACAGACTGAGCCACCCCAGAGACCACGCGGAGGCCCAGAGACCACGCAGAGGAAGCATACGAAACCGCTGGCTATAAGTACACTTCAGACTATAAGTACACTTTAGCGACAAAGAGAGAGAGACATGCTGAGGGAAAGGCGGTCCCCGGTCTTGCTTATAGGCCGTGCGACAGAGAACAACTTAAAGGTAGTTTGGCTTGACAGGGTCTCCCTCCTGAGGATTGTCTCAAAGACCGCCAGGGAGACAGAGACAGCGCGAAGGAGAGAGAGAGAGAGAGCCAGAGAGAGACGGGGAGACGGGTAGAGACAGCGAGAGGGAGAAAAAGACACAGCAAGAGAAAGAAAGAGACAGAGACGTAGAGACAAGGAGACTCAGTATGAGGTGCCTAGGCACTTGCAGGAGACCCTCACTGCGTCGCAGAACGTATTCCTGCTACTCGTTCCGATCCAAACTTGCATTTCTTTAGAAAGGTGTGCTCTTCTAAAAACAGTTGTTTTCTACCTTAAACCAAAAACGTAAATATAAAACAAGCGTGAGCTTTGCGTTTCAATGTTGAAGCGAGCCAGCTCGTTAGCCTAGGGGCCCTCAGGGGGGCCCCTCACGGGGGCCTCTCAGCAAGGCCGCTACTAGTGCGCTGCTGGTGGCGTCTGCTTTCTTTTGTTTTCTGAGAAAAGGCTGAGATATGTATGGGGAGCCTCTGAGGTGTATGTACACCTCAGACGCCTCTTTGCTTCCCACAAAATGCGACAGTCGAGGCTTCCCAGTAGAGCAGAAACCCCAGGGGCTGGACGCCTCAATGGGGAGGGCCCGCATGAAGATGCTTGGGGGCCATGCGTATGCACTGAGGTGTACAGACAGTGGGAATTTGCCCTTCTCAGGGTTCGCTTTCAGCGCATCTGTGCTGCGCTTGCTGCTGCTGTCCAACACCAGCAGCACCATCACCAGCAACAGCAACACCAGCAGCAAGAGGGCGAGATACAGACAGGACGAGAGGTTAAATCCTGTGGAATCTCGCACTTGCGGCGGCAAAAGAGAGAAGCTCACTCCAAATCTATCAGCAGCAGCAGCAGCAGCAACAGTCAAGAGGCTCTGACCGCAGAGCCTCGCGAGGGTTTTGTGCGTTGGGTCTTTGAGAGAAGAGGGACTTGCCATGTGAAGCACAGAGACCCTCTTATCCCTTCTCCTCTGCCGGGGGGCCCCTCAGACACACAGTTGTGCTGCTGTTGCTGCGGCGGCTGCAACAAGAGCAGCACTTGCTGCTGCTGCTACAACAAGAACAGCCACAGGGCCTGCTGTTGCGGCGGCTGGCTCGGCGCTACGGGCAAACGAGGGGACATGCAACTGTGCGTGCTGCAGCAGCACCTGCTGCAGCAGATGCAGCAGGCAACACCAGAGACACTTGAGGCCGTGGCTGCTGCACTACTGCTGCGAATCGAGCAACCTGAAGCAGAAGCAGCTTCCTCTGCAACAGCAGCAGCAGCTGCTGCTGCTACAACAGCAGTGTCCGCTGCTGATGGCCACAGCAGCAGCGAAAAGGTGCTGCTGCAGCAGTGGGACGCTCTGCTGTCAGCAGCAAAGCAGCAGCAGAAGCAGCACCTGGGGGGCCCCTTGCTCTCTGGGGCTCTCATAGGTGAATGGGAGGATGAGCTGCCGCTGCTGCTGCTGCAGCAAGAACAGCAGCAACAGCACCAGCAGCAATACGGCAAGCAGGAGGAATTTGAAATGGTTTCTGTTGAGATTGCTGAGGCTGTTGCTGTAAACTTTACAGAGCTGGTGGTTCAAGTGTCTAGGCACCTGCAGCAGCAAGAGCAGCATGAGTGGGTATTGCCAGGCTTACTCGGGGTTTCTTTGGCTGCGCTGCAGAAGTCTTTGGGGTCTCTCCTCAAGCTCTTGGGGGACCCCACAGTCCATTGGCCGCAAAAGGTGCAGCAGCAGGGGGGGGCCCTTCTAGCCAGTGGGGGCCCTTTGGGGGGCCCCCCGGGGCCCTTTCTTTGTGTGCGGGGGACTGCAAAAGAGGCCCCCAGCCCAGAATGCTTGGACGGAGAGTTCACACAAAAAATACAACTTTTGCAAGCGTTTGCTGCAGCAGCAGCAAACTCCATCAGGAGCCTCAGAAACACACGAAAGAGACCATACATAGAGCCACAACAGCAGCAACAGCAGCAACAGCAGCAACAGCAACAGCACCAGCAGCAGCAGCAGCAGCAGGCGGAGGAACAACAGCAAAAGTCCGGTGGGCCCTGCTTCAGCATCCCACGACCCGCAGGGGGAACGCCAGCTGCTACATCGCATGCAGCAGCAGCAGCATCAACAGCAACAGCCGAGGTCAAAGAGGAGCAGCGGCTGCAGTGGCCGGCCCTCTTCTTTCCAGACAACAGCTTCGAGCAAGAGACACAACAAGCCGCAGCAGCAGCACCAGCTACAGCAGCAACTGCAGCAGGAACAGCAGCAGAAGCAGCAACAACAACAGCAGGAGCAGCAGCAAAGACGGCAGCAGCAGAAGGAACAGCAGCTCCACCACAATTTCAGAGGCTGCATTTTCACTGGCTATTGAGGCTTTGCCGCCCCCTTGCTTGGGCCCTGTGGGCCCCTCTGCTGCTGCGTGCTGCTGCTGCTCTTGCAGCATCAGCACAAGCAGCAGCAGCACGCATTGCTTCTTTTGCTGCAGAGCATGCAAGAGCAGCAGCAGCAGCAAAACCACCTGCTGCTGCTGCTGCTGAGGCCGCAACCCGCACCTACGCATGTGACCACTGGACAAGCAGTTGCTGCACTGCAGCAGCAGCAGCAGCAGCAGCGCAGCTACCCGCGGGGTTTGGCCCCGGGGGATCCTCGCGTGGTGCGCAAGGGCTGCGGCTAGGGGGGCCCCCCCAATGGGCTGTGGCCTGGGGTATGGGACGCCGTTTTCACTCTTTGTCACTGCAGGGAGATCCTTATCTCGTGCTGCAGCAGCAGCAGCAGCAGCAGCAGCAGCAGATTGAGAAAGCTGCTGCGCTGCTGCAGACGCGGTTTTTTATTAGGGGAAATCGGCTGTTGTTGCTGTGGCGTCGCTTCCTAAACGAACGGCGGAAACAGGGCCTCTGCTGGTGCTGCTGCTGCGACAGCAGCAGCCACTGCAGCAATTGCGGCAGGCAGCAGCAGCAGCAGCAGCAGCAGAAGTATGAGAGCGAGGATGTTTCCCCTAGTTGGTTTAGTGTTGCTTGTATTTGCGGGAGCCCCTCTGATGTTGACAACTGCAGGTGTATAGACGCTCAGCTAAAGTGGCTGCATGCGCTGCCCTCCTGCCGCGTCGCTTCGGGTGTACGCACACCCCAACAGCAGCAGGAGCAGCAGCACACACAAGAGCAGCATGAGCAGCAGGAGCAGATGTGCGGTTGTTTGGTGGACTTGTTCATCCACCGGGTGTTTTTGTTGCTTTGCCGCTACTTCTGTATCTGTGGGCTCTGCGATGAGGGTCGGGGCCTCAGCTGCGCCGTCCCTCTGCCTGTGCTGCAGCAGCTGCAGCAGTTCTTAGGAGAGGGGACAGAAGCTTTTGCGTCTCCTTTTAATGCCAGGTGCGCTGCCTTCTTCTCGCCCTTCCCCGATACTGACAGACCCTTTGGCAGCAGGGGCTGCTTTTTTGCTGGGCTGCCGCTGCAACTCAAGCAGCAGCAGCAGCAGCAGCAGTTGTCGTTTATATTCTGCAATCCCCCCTTTGAAGAGACGCTCATTCGACGCCTAGAGACACACGTACTTGCTGCTCTCAGCAGCAGCAGCGGCCCACTTGCTTTTGTTGTGTGTCTGCCGGACTGGCGAGCTGCTGTTGAGGGCGATGAGACAGCGTTTGCTGTTGCTCTTCAGCGCAGCAGCAACTGCTGCGGCTTGTTGTTGCTGTATGCAGAGCAGCACTCGTACACTAGCGGGTATAGCCACTTTTGTGACTGTCACTATGAGACTCTTAGGTCCTCCTGCAGCTCGTTGCTGCTGCTGCTGCTCAACTCTGCTGCCAAAGAACTGCTAGCCCGCAGCGACGGGAGCAGCAAGGGGCGGCAGCTCGTCTTAGAGACAGCGGCAGAGGCGTGGCATCGCCACACCAGAAACGCAAATGGACGCTACTAAACCCTAAACCCTAAGGGCTGTGGTTGCGGCAGCCCTTAGGGCTCCCTTCTTGTTGCATGTGGAGTTTGTGTTGAGCATGCATGCTCTGAAGTCGCTAAGCAGCCATCGGCAGCCAATCGCCTGCGTCGAAAAGAAAGAGGGGGAGCAAGGTGAGTTTGCAGAGACGCAAACCGCCAGCCCAGACTCCCACAAGTGCAAATGCAGGCGCCTGGCTGCGCAGATGACAAGGGTCAGCAATACCCAAGTGCTGCTGCACTCATAGGAGGAAGACCTCAAAGAAAACACGTGCTGGGGCCAGCCTATCTGCAACTGCATGGACGTAGACACACCGCTGACACCAATGGGGCTGGAAGATGGCAGCACGCCGACACCAGATGGGAACGCAAACGAATATATAGCTATCCTTAGGAGCAGATAAGAGGTGGAGACGCAGGTGTCTCCAAATGCCCGCAAAAGGAGACACTTGCAGACACACAAAAAGCTAGAAGTGAGGTCCATCTGTGAGGCACTGCAAGAGGTTTACTCAGACAGTACACCCGAAATCTTTCCCCAGGGACAGAAAACTATACAAAAACTAGGAAATAAACAACTATATGGAGCGATGCACTAACGAAGAGGAGATGTTGGTACACCAACGCATATTTAGGTATTTACAGAAAGTGGAGGTTTGGTTTCTTGAAAATTTCTGAGACTTTGCAAAGAATTTTTGTCGGTGCACCAAGCGGTAGTTTAGCTGCGGGCGAGACGCTGCTGCTGCTGTCTCTTTTTCTGCTGCTGCCATCTCTTCGTTGCTGCTGCTGTCTCTGGAGCTCCTGCCTCTTTTGCTGCTGCTGCTTCTACCTATCTCTGCCTCTCTATCTGGCAAAGCAAGGCAGAGTTCAACGAGCAGGAGAGACAGAGAGGGAAACAAGCAGAGAGAGACAGGCGTGTTGCTGTTACTGCCCACACCTCCTACGGTACGCAGCAGCAGCAGCTGCAGGAGCAGCGGCCGAATTAATATTCGTTCTCCTCCCGGAGTTTGCGACTGCAGCCAAAAAAGCAGCAGACAGACAGCTGATTAGACACCTAACGGCATCTGTCCGTCCGCCCCTTTCTCTCTCTCAAGGACAAAGACACCACAAGATGAGGAGAGCAATGGACTAGCTGTCTCTTTATATCTGTTAAATGTTTAAACATGCTTTGCGTGCCGAATACAACGCATCTATAGCAGCAGTTGGCCTCTACGTCTCTTTCCTTGGGCTGTCTCTGCGCTCTCCTTGTGTGCACTTATACAGGGAGGCACAAAGAGACAGACATGGACACAGGGAGACGGAAAGAGCCAAACAAAAAGAGAAAGAGACAGACTGCTAAAGAGACACACAAAGCCATAAGGATACAGGCGGAGACAGAAAGAGACACACGCCGGCAGAGACAGAGAGACGGCAACAGACAGAGACAGAAGTAGACTTTTCTCTGACAACCCACAGATATTTTGTGGCCTTGATGGGGTGTATCTGCACCTCCAATGGATCTGGCAGTTTCTTCGGCGGAGGCTCTGGTGGACCCCCAAATACGTAGTACCAAGCCCTAAACCACAAACCCTAAACAGTAAATACCAAGTTCGTAACCAAACACCACACAAGCCTCTAAACCCTAAACCCTAAACCCTAAACCCTCACCTCCGAAAAAATCCCGGAGGTTCCCTTGGTGTTGGGGGTACCTCGATATGTCCCTCTTGCTTTTCTACGGAGTCCACTTCTAAAGAAAATGCGACAGCAGCACAGATTTCTTTCTCAAAGGCCAAAGCACAACAGCAGCAAGGCAAGCAGCACCAACAAACGCAAACATCCCCCGCAGCAGCAACACCAACAGGAGCATCAACATCAACAGCTACAAACAGCGGCTTTTATCAAAAGAACCAGCAACAACAACAGAAGTAATGAACAAGAAAAAGCTTTTGTCAGCAAACAGCAGCAGCAGCATACTTGGGAATACAGCTATAAATTCTGCCCTTAAAAGAGCGGGGTTTTGTTGGGGTGGTTTCATCTGCAGTTGAAGCCAGCGGAAGGCAAGATCCGCGTCTGTCGATGCGCCTAAAGCTTTTTGCCAGGAAGGCTCTCCTTGCGCTTGGCTCTTGTAGACAGCCGCTGAGGCCTCCTTCAATCCACGCACTTTTGCAGCCTTGCGAGAGCCGTATGTTGATGCTATCTTGGCAGCAACCTCATGGCGATGGTTCACCTGACATAAACAAACTTTATACTCTCTAAGCCCTAAACCCTAAACAATAACTAAGCCTTATGACGGGGCAGCTCTTCGAGTGCTCACTGCACTTTGCATGTGCAGCAAGTCTACATAAGGAAATGCACCTATTTACAGACAGAACTCGACTGATTTAGAAGCAGAACCCCATTGATTTAGAGACAGAACCCTATTGTTTGTGAGATAGAAAAACGGGATTGTCTCGCTAATCCACAAAGCATAGCCCCGGAAAAGAGCAGCACACCTCATCCTCGATGCCAAGCGTCTTTGCCACTTTCTGCAGGAGCTGTTTGACTTGGTTGGTGAACTCGTCGCTTGTTGAAATGTCGTAAGTCAGGTCGGCGTACATCGAGGCGATGCGTCCCACAGCCACGTACAGTGTCTGCCCCTGAAGCTCAATGTGACCTGCAAACAAACCCCAAACCCTCAACCCTAAACCCTAAACTCTAAACGACTGCAGGGATGCCCAAATATCGTCTCTCAGCAGTTGTTGCAAGCATCTCGAATGCACCGCCTCTGATATGTAAACCCCGAACCCTGAACCATAAATCCTACCTTGATCAAAGATCCAACCTGCAGCATCCAGCACATCGAAGCTAGCCAAGTCGGGAAGCGACGCAAGAGACTGCAGCTGAGCGATTGCCTCTGCAGGAAATGGAGAGATGCGGACGGCGTCAATGAAAAACACCTCATCACTGCGAAAGAACTTGTGCGACAAATGCGCCTTGCGTCCCCCAGCCAATTCATCAAGCTCCCCTTCCTGTGCAGAGAACAAGCGGCGAAAATGCAGCTGAAGCTGGTTATATATACAAGTGTAGTTGCACCTAAGGCTGAACAGACTCAGAAAGGTGTAGAGACGTGTGCTTGCGTGTGCTGGCGCTGGCACACATACTTTTACAGCAGCCGTTAGCACGGATGCGTTTACAGGCATATTGCAGAAGCACTAATGTGCTTATGCTGTTTTCTACGCAAATAGGCAGACGCGAACATCTGCTTGCATGCATAGCGGGGCCAGTCCCAAGAGCACTTGCCACGTATGCGGCCACCGTTCCCAATGGTTCAAAATTAAATACGAAGGCAGACAAAAAAAGACGAATAAAAAGGCAAATCCATCCGCACTTTGCAGCAAAGAAGAAGGGATTCCTCTGTAAGCTAATCAACACAGTAATGGAGATGCAACTACGCAGAGAAGTACAAAAGGGAAAGCTCTACAGAAGCCATGTTAGGGAGCAGTTGCGTGCTTGCTGCTGTCCATACACCCCAACTCACTGAAGATTCAGAGTCGTCGTCGCCTTTCGTCTTCTTGCTTTTAAACTTCTGCCAGTAATAGCAACAGACGCAGTAAATCTCGTAGAGGAGAAATCCTACTAACACCAACTGACCCACTGAGAATGTCAACACCACCAGCACCTCCATCACTGCCTGAACGCACACCACAAGCCCTAAACCTTAAACCCTAAACGCTAAACGTTAAACCGTAAAGCCTAAGCTCTTGATATATTATTATATGATTGTCTGCGCTCGTTATACCGGCCAGCTTAAAGGTCACAGAACCCCTTGCTCAGATTGTGAGCTGTGTACCCTACAAACCCCTAATCTCTAAACTCTAAACCGACCGCAACAGTCCCCGTGCTGAGTTCCGCAAAGAGGTGGAATTGCATCCCGAGGGCCATGAAGACGCAAATGGCGACTTCGCGTGCATGCAACGTCAGAGGCACACGGAAGTGGCGGAGCACCCCACGCATTTGCTTGAAAGGGGCCCTGCAAAAACGGCATACACTCTAGCCAAGTGCGCATCCTAAAAAGGCATTGTGTAGTTAGGCAGCTGGATGTAAGTGTAGCTAAAATGCTACATGGGCTGCGTGCATGCAGCACGCAGTCCTTCTGACCTCTTTGAGGTGCGTTGCTGTCTCCGTTGTTTCTGCCTCTCTGCTTCCACTGCGTCTGCTTTTGTCTGTGCGTCTGCTGTCTCTAAGCCTACTGTGTCTGCTTCTGTGGCAAACAAAGCCTGCGAGTAAGTGCCTCCTTCCCCTACCAGGGAGGGACGGGCTCAACGCCGTAGGGCTTGAAAAAGAGAACAAGGATGCAATACGCCGCGACAAAAAACGTTCCTGCAGTGACCGGTGAGACGCTTTTGACAGTGAGTGCTGTACAGACACAGCACTGCACGATGAAAACCCTTAGCCCCTCCCACCAGAACCTGCCAGGAGAGTAAAAGTCTGTCCAAAACCCCAAGCACTTAACGAGGCGCGGGCTGTCGAGACGGTCAAAGAGGAAAAGGGCGGAAACGCAACACATAACTGGAAAGCCAGCAGCAAACACCAGTATCCCTGAAACAAGCACAGTGGAAAACCAACACAGCCCCGTGTTCTGCGGTTTACATATGCCTTAAGACAGCTCTCCTACATCCAAAAAACGAAAAACCCTAAACCCGAAACCACACAACGAAAAGTCAAAATCACAAAGGCTAGATCGCAACGGACTTGCCGTCAGGGTTTAGGGTTTAGGGTTTCTTACCTGGCATCGACAGCTGAGCACCAGTAGACATCGCGGAGCCTCCGCATGGCACTGTAGGGTCGTAAGTGAGGACAGACACTCCAGAAGCCAAATCCCTGAGAATAAACAAAAGTGCATGTGGACATTTCTTCTTGCATTCATGCGTACACTGGCATCCTGGTGTCTATACAGTGAGCTGCATGCGAAGCGTGTTGACCCAGCTTGCATGCGCAACACAACAGTATAAGGGGCACTTCCACCCATGCAAATAGCCTGAGTAAAGGCCGCATGTAAGCCCGTAAAGTAGGAGGAGGCGTCTGTAGACCGCAGCACCTGCATGCGAGCGTCGCAGTAAAATACATAGTTGCCATGGGCCCCCAGATGTAGAGGGTGATGATGCACAATCTGCTGAAGGCGATGGTAGTTTGCTGCCCAATGAAGTCTCTCCAGACGCTCTTTTGCAACAACAACAAAACCCTCTTCTCCACCGGGATGCGCGATCGTTGGTAGTAGAAATAGGCGCTGCATGCACCGAAGTACGCCGCTAGTAATACCACTGGGGCTGTAAAGGCGACTACAGCGTACGCATACAAAGGGCTGGCCCAGCTAGACAACCAACAGTCCGGGGAAACAACCTACAAAGCCAAAAAGACACAAGTCTATAGACAGCTTTGCTGTATGCGGCAGCAGTTCGCATGGAATCGGCTTCTGCAGAGAGGGGGGTCGCTAGGGACAAGCGCCACAGACACTCCAGACTGGAAGGGACACTAAATGGAGACAGGCACAGAGGGAGTGGAGGGGAAAGACCAAACTTTTGCTATAGGTGTTCTGCTGCTGCAGCCACTGCTGCTGCTTGCTGCTAGCTGCTTCAGCTTGCTGCTCCTGCAACAGTTGTTGCATGCATTGCATGCACCGCTGGCAATAATTTGTTTCGTTTGTCTCACAGAGAGGTAAAACGTCGTCATTTTGCGGGCAATGCGGACGTACGTGAGGTACCAATTCTGCCGAGTGCCATTAGGCTCCACTGAGCTGTCGCTTTCAGAGACAATTACCTGCGGCACGAATTCATTGCTGCCGACAGCCCCGCTCATTAGCCTGGTGGGACAACACTCAGCACATCCAAAACGTTCAAGTGTTCATACAATCGAACCCTCAAAGCCTATTTCCACAAGAGGCAAAAGCCACCGAATGCGGCCTAGCGTTTCCTTTAGCACCCGTAAGCATTCCAGATCGCCAAATATACGAGAAGCTGCTTGAGGGTGGGAGTGAACCGAATGCGCTGCAGCGGAGAGAAACAGAGAGACACAGCTGCAAACAAGTACTAAACCCTAAACGCCGGTGAGTCTAGGGTCTAGGGTTTAGGGCTTTGCACCCGGTTAGGAGGTCTGGCGCTGCTCTGTCTCTGCATGCCGCCTGTCTTGCTTATTGCCACAAACCCTTACACCAAAAATCTCTAGGCCGCAAATTCGAAACGCCAAACCCTAAACCCTTAAGTCTACGCCCTAAACCCTAAACTCTTGGGACGCTTACGTTTGTTGCTATTTGTAAGCGTTCCTCCGCTTCGCACTCCAGAGCAAGAGAAACAATGGCAATAAATGCAAGCAAACCTGCAGGTACACCCCACGACAGCGCATGCAGGACTCTAAACCGCAACCAGTACGTGTAGGGGATGAGCTACCCCAAGAGAGTACAGACGACTGGGAAGAGTTTATCTGGAGGCATTTGAAAACTCTTGCGTTTAAAGTTTCACTCGCCTAAAAAGAACCCAATGACGGTTAAAGTAATTCGCAACCATCCCGGGCACTCCGTGCACAAATCAGCGCCGGAGAGATAGTCGCGAGTCATGCCATCTTTGCACATCTGACACAAGGGACCTGTAAATACATCTTAGCGCAGGGTAAGGGTTCAGAGCCTAGGGGTGGACTTGTTCTGCTGTCTCTGGCGTTCGTGTGTTTCTGTGTCTCGCCTGTATGGCCCTCATAACACTCCCCACAAGGCCCTGTGCATGCGCCTGAAACAAAGCAGTTTTGATAAATTGCTGGCCAAGAACAGTTGAGGGGGCGCCACCATCCATCCTGAAGGCCTGTGAAAGACTGAAATAGCACAAGTGCAGTGCCACACAAATTGTGCAACAAACGGGGAGACAGACAGGAGACGGAAGCAGACAAGTCGTCAGAGGCACTGTTCACAGACAATGAAGGACAGACGGCGAGAGAGAGGCAAAAACGAAGGGACAGAGACAGAAACAAAAGGAAGGAGAGAGAGAGACAAAGAGAAAGAGACACATCGAGAGATGGAGAGAGGGACAGATACATTAACAGAAAGGGAGACAGATAGAGCAACAGGTAAAAGGGCCTTCGATGACGCACCCTGCATGCAGTTGCCTCGTTCTGATCTGAGAGACCCCCCGGGCATGAATAGGCAGTAGAAGGGGCGGGGCAAAAGGCGCATGTGAAGGACGTCTCATCAAGGTAACGTCCTGCGGCATCAGCAAGCGGAGGCACTCCACGTCTCAGGTGTCTAAGCAGCTCTAGCATCGCTACTGATGGCAGCAACGAGCATCAGAAGAGGAGATTGTGCGAGGCAAGGGGAGGAGAGAAGACTCCTCCACACCCACTCACTCTCATTGCACGCACAGCTCGTCACAGCGATCATCCCCGTCGCACCCAGAGTGCTTGACCCCAGGGGACACTGAGACGCACACACGCATCTTTGCAAACTGGTGTTGGCTAATGGCACCTGCCAGCAAGGGCTGCTTCTCTATCGCATTTGTCTGCTGGAACGTTTAAAGAGACACACGACATGCCGGTCTGTAGAAGTGTATGTACATAAAGCGGTTGCCTGCTTGTCTATGGTTGTGCTTAACTATACAGATGGATGTGCTTATGTGAACAAGTGCAAGTGGCCAGGCCGGGATGGCCACGCAAAGATAAAAGGCGAGCCATGAGGCGCCACACGCAGCCATGCAAAGTTACTCAGCTATGA